>JANAVB010008499.1:0-50117 GCA_029216955.1 Iris pallida
CAGTACATCCAGTTAATTTCATTGCACAGAGGCATATATTTCTTGGTTCCATCCCAAGCAATCATCGCTAAACTAAAATGTTTAAAGGGCTAGAAATTCACATTGACAACTGAGTAGCAGTGGGAGTGCAAATAGTAGCTTCTATCAAGTACCCAAAAGTAGCTAATTTCACTTGGCAATACCTTTTTCTGGTCTCCACCATAACAAGTATGCATTCGAAGCCTAATGGCACCCATCTTAAGGCTCTTGAGGATCCATTCCGCTTGCTGATTCCGTTAGTCTCTTCTGTCTCGACTCTTGAGATGGGTCAAATTTGACATTGAAAAAAGAAGGCAATGAATCTGCACTTGATAGTGAAAAAGATAGCAATGAGTCGTGAGAAAGTGTCCAAAGCTCATGCATAAATGTCAAACTTGATATTGCAAAAGATTAGAGGGGTAGGATGATTTTATTCTATTTTTTCAATCCAAATATAGCAATGAATCTGCACATTCAGTATCAGAAGGCAGTAGAACCCCTGCAAATATCTTAGTAAACTAGGTTGTGAGTAGCAAAAGTTTAGCTCATCTAAGGTATTATCATTATCAGTAGATAAATACTTTTATAAATTGAATGCTGTTAATTTGCAGACGGACGTCGACTTGATGAAGGATTTGGGAATAGATGCATACAGATTCACAATCTCATGGCCACAAATTTTTCCAAGTAATGAAGGGCTTTCATAAAATCTTCCATAAAGATATTTAATTGGACCATTCAGTTCATGACAACTCTTTTCATAAAACATAAAAAAATTGCATAAACATCTTACATGATTGAAAGAGTATTTTATCTACATTTTGGTAAAAGCATTTCAATGTTGGGGGCTAGAACAACTCCAATTCACAACAAACAGAGTTAATGCAATGTGCAGCCCAATACTTTTTGTATGTTACAGGTTAATTATAATGACATGATTTCACAATAACAGATGGGACTTGAGAGCCAAATATAGAAAGGATAGATTACTACAACAACCTTATACATGCTCTGCTACAAAATGGTAATCTTAGAATAAACACTATCTTTGTACTTCCAAGTTGAATTGCTGTTTCCTACGATAATCTCTTTCTTATTTCAGGAATAGAACCATATGTCACTCTATCACTGGGACCTCCCACAAGCTCTTGAAGATAGGTATGGCGGTTGGCTGAACAAGCAGATTATGTAATAAAAGGAAAAATAACTAACTAGGTATCTTACTAATTGGTTTGGTAATAAGGAATTTTATTCATATTGCAGAAAAGACTTGGAGAATTATGCCCGAACCTGCTTTGAAGCCTTTGATGATAGAGTAAAGCACTGAATCACCTTCAATGAGCTTCATAACTTTGTACTCCAAGGTTATGACATAGGCATTCAAGCTCTGGGGAGGTATTCTATACTATCTCACTTATTCTGCAGAACGAGTAAGGTTGGTATAAACCTACTTAATGTAGACATGATGGAACATACATGTGATATTCAGTTCAATCAATGGAAAAATTTGTGTGTTGTGTTTGAAGATTCTCCTCTGCAACCATTTGAGCTAAATTTGTCATAGAAGACAATTTACATTTTTTTTCTTTCAAAGTACGGCAAAGTATGAAACAAGCTCAATTTGTATTGAAATATTGTACTGTTCTTAATTCAGTACTACAATAGTTTTTCTAGTTCATGCAAGACATGATATACTTTGGTATGGTCTTTTGTTGCTATTAATGTATTTTGTCTACTGAATCCGATTATTTTATTGATCTCACGTGTCTGGATTTATTTGAATTACTTTTCACTTTTGTAGTTTGATTGGGATTATATATAAGTCAGCTATCTCTTTAACTTATTTTGCTATGTTATATTCTTTGTTTACCATTGATATCCTTGTTTAAATAAATAGAAATTGGTATAATAATAATAATAATAATAATATAATAATAATAATAATATATATAATAATAATAAAATAATAATAATAATATGAAATTTTTTATCAAAAATTATTTACGGCACGCTACATATGTCATAAATGGCAAACATAATTTGTCAAAAATATCTTTTACGGCATCAAAAAGTACGTCGTATTTGATCACGCGGGAATAGCTATTACGGCGTGCATATATACGCCGTATTTGACCATATGCGAATATCTATTACGGTGCACAAGTGTATGCCGTGAAAGAGAAAATACGGCACACTAAATATGCCGTAAATGGTTGTCAAATTCTGTGAAAAAAATTATGGCGTTAATTTGTTTACATTTACGGCATTTTTCAACGCGCCGTAAATAATATGATCATTTACGGCACCAAAATGTACGCCGTAAAAGATCATTTACGGCGCGTTTTGCGCGCCGTAAATGATCATTTTTCTTGTAGTGCTTCTAGAACTTATCCATAGTAATGTACGTGATTCCAATAGGGTTTTGACGGTAGAAAATACTTTATCACTTTTATAGATGATCATTCAAAGTATTATTACACCTACCTTCTTAAAATAAAAGATAAAGTTCTAGACAGATTCAAGGTCTATAAATCCGAAGCTAAGAACCAGTTAGATAAAAAGATTAAGATTCTTAGATCAGACCATGGTGGAGAGTACACCTCAAATGAAATGACCATCTTCTGTGAAGAATATGGAATTATTCATAAGGTTACTGCTCCTTATTCACCACAGTCCAACGGAGTTGCTGAAAGAAAGAATAACACTCTGTTAGACATGGTTAATGCCATACTTTCTCACCTCAGTTGCTTCTGATAATCTATGGGGAGAAGTCTTTTGTCAACCAGCTGTTATATCCTTAATAGGATATCCAGTAAGTCTAATGATAAGAACCATATGAGTTATAGAAAGACCAAACTCCTAGGACTAATTACCTTAATGTTTGGAGATGCCTAGCTAAAGTAGGAATTTCAGAACAAAAAAAGAAAGATTGGCCCTAAGACCATCGATGTTGTGTTCATAGGATATGCCCTAGACAGTAATGCGAATAGATTTCTTGTAACTTATTTTGAAGTAAACAAATATCTAATAATACAATTATAGAAGCTAGATATGCTGTTTACTTTGAGAACATATTTTTCTTTAAGGATAGAATTTTATCACCTTCCTTCAACCCTTCTATTAATCTATCTACTAGTTCTCATGTTCAGATATCAAGTTCACAACCTAAACAAGATATAGAACCTAAAAGGAGTAAAAGAGAAAGGATTGAAAAGAATTTAAGAGAAGGATTCTTCACTTTTTTTGATAGAGGGTGATCCCTCAAATTATGAAAAGCTATATCTTCTCATGATGCCATATTCTGGAAAGAAGCCATTAACAATAAGTACAACTCCATTATGGAGAATATTAATTAGTTTTTAGCAGACCTACCTTCAGGTAGTAAACCTATAGGTTGTAAGTGGATATTCAAAAAGAAACTTAGAGCTAAAAAAAAAATAGAAAAATACAGGCTCGATTAGTCGTCAAAGGTTTTACACAGAAAAAAAAGGATTAGATATTTGATACCTACTCTCTGTAATTAGGATCACCTCTATCAGAACCCTTCTAGGCTTAGCTTCCATTCATGATATGCTAATCCATCAAATGGATGTAAAGACAACATTTCTAAATAGAAATTTGGAGAAAGAATATATGGATCAACCTGAGGGTTTTATTGCTAAGGGTCAAAAAAAGAAGGTTTGTAGACTAGTAAAATCAATTTATGGCCTAAAGCAAGCTCCCAAAAAATGGCATAACAAATTTGACAAAGTCATTTTAGAATTTTTTCAAGTCAAATGAATATGACAAATATTTGTATTTTAAAAATACAAATGGAACTTACATCATCTTATGCTTGTATGTAGATGATATCCTTATTTAAGGATCTTCACTAGAATTGATAAATAATAAAAAGAATTATCTCTTTAACCAGTTTGATATAAAAGATCTAGGTGAAGCCAACTTGATCACAGGAATGCAAGTGTCCAAATGCAAGGGCTATACTCTATCCTTAGCACATTCAATTGAGAAAATGCTAAGAAAGTTTGAGTATTTTGACAAATTGTTTTTACCCTTACTCCTTATGACAGTAATATTTTTCTTAAAAAGAATGAAGGACCACATATAGAACAACATAGATATTCACAAATGATATATTCCCTTATATTTTATAACAAATAAGACCAGACCTGATATTTTATTTGCTATTGGGAGACAAAGTAGATACACTAGTAACCCAAATCAGTCACAATGGACTGCATTAGATAGAGTATTTAGATATCTTAAGGGTACTCTAGATTATAAAATTCACTATACTAGACACCTTGATATCATAGAAGGTTACTCAGATGCAAATTGAGCAACCAATTCACATGATGTGAAATCCACTGCTAGATATATTTTTACTCTAGGAGGAGCTGCAATCTCCTGGGGAGCTTATAAACAAACTATCATTGTTAGGAGTACAATGGATTCTGAAATGATCGCTTTGGACAGTACTTACACAATAGTAGAATGGCTTAGAAATTTTGTTATGCTTGTACCTATTTCTCTTAGTCCTATTCCTACAATTTCTATAAACTATGATAATAAATATGTTATAGATCTACTAAAGCATGATTCTATGAATGCTAAAATGAACATGCACCTGCAACTGCAATTCAAGTCAATAAAGAGCTTATTAGACAAATATGTAGTTTTTGATTATATATAGTCAAAAGAACCTTACAGACCATTTGAAGAAGGGTATGCTTAGGACATTAATCCTATAATCATCGAGGGGGATCGGGTTAAGCCCATAAGTTAGTCACCAGCAGTGGCAACCCAACCGAGTCTGACTGGATATCCCAAGAAGCAGGTTCAATGGGTAGAAACAAGCTAGACTTAGGTGACTATTATGGACCACTGACCCTGAGATTAAATTCTCTTAAAATAAATGCCGAAGAGGTTGTATAATGTTTTACATGGATATCACATCCCTATGGTGACAATATTTCGGTATGATATGGTATGAATGAGTTTTAACTCTTAATAAGTCCAAGCATGATAAGCATGGTTGATTTCTATCACCAACCCTTGAGGACTTACCTATATGAGAGGTCATAAAGGCCGTGACTAAAGGATGTACGAACCTAGATAACTCTCATGAATATAGAAAAAGTACGCAAGACCAATCAAATGTGCCACCCGGTAGACCTAACAACCTATCATACTATATATGTTATTTTCTGAATATGGTTCAATAAGTCTGAATTAAGACGTAGTCCATCAAGCACTTCTTCAGATAAATACAATAGTCACTAAGTGAGATTTAAGGATTTAGTCCATTTCATCTATGCATAATATGCTTGCCCAAAAAATCTCTTATTCTTCTCTTATTTTCTTTTCTTCTATTACTTTAGAACTTGACCTTTTGGGGGGAATTGTTGGCTCTGTGTGGCTGTTCTCACACACACAAAAATGAGCAAAATCTCAAGTTCTCTACTATCAATAGTCCCACATCGGCTGTGAGTTTTTAGTAATAGTGCATATATCACTTTGCTCTTCTTTGCTTCAATAATGTCTTGTTTGGGTAGCCCTATAGGCCACACACCGCACTGCCATCGCCGTCCGGCCTGGCTCGGTTGGTTCAGTTTGACACGAGTAAAGGGTATAGGTATGCCCCTATATTTGCAGACGCCGAATGCCGATTTGATTTCTTCTGTCGGTTCGGGCTGAGACCCTAAAAATCTTTTGCTCCTCTTTAATTTTTGGACCATTTGTAATCCATAAATATTTGAACGTTAGGCAGTTATCACCTATTGAATTTTCACATTAAATCCAAACGTTACAACACGTTTTTATGTGTTATTATTCAACCATCGTTTACAATTTTTGATGCCTATAAATTTAGCCATTTTCCTCTTATTTGATACAGTGAAATCTACTCGGAAAGATCACTCTTAAAACTTTGTTCTTACCTGTGCTCTTCTTTCTGTTCTTCGTATCCTTGCTCTGGGTAGAGCTAAGTCAGGGTCAATCTTTCCTAGTTGTGTGCGACGATGAGATATCGGTAGAGCAGGGGCTTACCACTAGGAGTATTCAGAAAAGTCTGCATATAGACTCGGATTAACTCTTAGGGCAGTGTATCGTGCATGACTTCGCTGGAGACCGACAACTTTAATTTTTGTTTATTTTGTTTTCAGATTATTAAATGAGATAAAAGCAAATATCCAAGAGATTCAAGGAAGGAAAGAGAGATTGCTACCATGGGTTATATAGGTGTGTGTGTGGTATCCTCAATACTAGAGAAAGAGGGGTGATGAGTTTGGCAGAGATGGTGAATGTCATAGTGGCTAGTGAGGTAGCTGTCAGGAGGTACCATAATCGTGGATAGTTGATGAGAGTGGTGGTGATAGAAGTTGTCGTCAAAGATAAGCATCCCATGTGTAACCTCCGTTAAACAAATTCTGTAAATTTTTAGATTTTTTTTTAAATTTCTATTTTATTAAATTTTCCTAAATATTGATAAATCGTGAATTTTAATATAAATATATTTTCGATCGTAATAAGCTATCGGTACTTTTGTTGGGTCATTGGTTTTGTAGAACTACATTATATTAGATTTTATCCAAATTACTTAATGTCTATTTTTTTTAGAGTTTTTATATGTTATAAATATTACTTTTATACAAAGAAAGGATTTGTCAAAAATACAATTTATGAATATGAATATTTTTATTGCTATTTTATTTTTATCCTAAGGTTTACAGTAATTTATAAGTTATTCTATTTTCCTCGTATCGGGTTAAGACCATTTCAGTTTTATTTTGACTACCAAGTTCGGGCTTAGATCGTGGCTAGTCCATTTCATTTTAGCCTACGAAGCCTTGGGCTTTGGATTGTGGGCTTGGACTTTGAATTTAGCTAATAATTAGTAGTTAGTAGCAATTAGTAATTAGCTAGTAATTAATTAACTAGTTATTAGCAGTTAGTGTTAGTTGTTAGTGGTTTCCACAATTTTTTTCTACATCTATTATAATTACAAATATGCCACTAGGGTTTATACGACGACTATATATTGGGGACTCTCTAATATTTTACATAACAAATTTTCTACACACACTCCAACACACACATCACAGCCGCCACCCCTACATGTCCCGGCCACTTATTCCTTCTCCGATGAGCCACCCTAATCCAGCACCCGACCAGCCGAGCTAGCTACCTCTCATCTGACCAGTGCTGTCCATCCTCCCCACCGTACCCCATCACTATAAGCCACCAATAACAAACTTCCTACCACCATAGAAGCCTCTACCAACACCTCTGCCGAGCACCGCCACCGTGCTCGACCACCACCCTGCCTACACCCGCCTTAGCCTCCATTAATACCACCATCACTCTTTCACCTTCGACTTCATCAATTCATCACCTCAATGAACAACCCTACGCATCCTTCCTGACATCCCCGCCAGTGGCCAGGCTAATCCGATCCCCTGTCTCTGCCTCCACAACAACCAACATCCCCGCTCCCCTGCCACCACTGGAACCACCTCACCTATCATGCCCCAGTCCCAAAATACGCAGGACCGAACCACGTAGCATAGGCTAGCTACGTATTCAACCAGATGCTAGGCCGACTAGAATACATATAAGCTGTTTAAAATGGTGTAACTATCACTACATCAACTCTATATCTCAATCTAGATAACAAAAACATAAGAAAGGAAAATATGATTACTAGCCTGCAGCCCAATAATCATACTCATCCGAGTAGACTTGAAAAAATATGAGTCTATAAATACTAGGCTACTAAGCAGATACAAATAACAGTAAATAAAATATAACTTTGAAAGAGTGAATACAAGTAATGAAATGAATACCATAAACAATCCAGCAAGAAGCTCTACAAAACCTACTCAGCCAACCTGGTAGGAAACCAGGTCCTCAGCGGGACGTAGCAAGATACATAATATACCAGCCGCTATAATGTACAATAAATATCATGTGAGGGTAACATGTGATCCAGATGCTAGACACGTGACCAAGGTAGTAAATAGGTGATCTAGTGGCACTAATACTAGGCAAGCCATCTAGTCTGTGTGATATACAATTGAGGACAACTTTCGACGTGAGGGTTTTCCAACTATAAAATCTGTAACTCCAGTATAAACTCCCGGGATACAGGATTGTAGCTCCGGTATAAAGACTCCCGATAAATATAGTCGTAGCTCCGGTATAGAGACTCTCGATAAATATAGTCGCACCTCCGGTATAAAGTCACATGATAAATATGAGAGGCACGTAACTACAGTTGCAAAAATATCTCGAATAAGGATGCATAATAATAAGTACATAGTGATATATGAAAAGTAGCCCTCTCGCCTAGTAACTGTCCTCCCCACCCAATGTTACTGTCCTTGTCGTATCTATGACACATCCAGTCCGACTCTAATGAAAGATAAGGCCAGAAGTCCAATCAAAACATGTACACATGAGATACAACACCAGTAATATCCATAGATCATAGGGGTTACCTATATGCCATTCAGTACGAATTCGCGTACTAGGTCTATCTGTCAACAGGGAAAATTATGACAGTATACTGATAATAAACAAAAACAATCGTGTATAGTATATCCAGTGTGAATCAACTAATAAGAAAACTATAAGCATGTATATGTTGTAAAACATGTTCAAGGTATACTTGCCTGAAGTTGTCCAAATTGTGCTGAGACTGCAGTACCAAAGTCTATCCCACTATCCATGAGCCAATGAACCATACTCCATGCAAATATCTATCAACCCAAATCACAAACAAATATATGTCACATACTAAAGCACGCTTATAACTCATAACTCTCACATAGAGAGCTTGGGTTGTTTTAGTCACCTATTACCCTTTATTATCTAAGACACTTGTACTCATATCCGTAGAACTAGGTTACACTAGTCTCTATAATCATTATTGCCAATAGTAGGTATTGCAAGTTGTAGGTTATTAAAAATATCAAGTTTGCATCTCGTTATTCGTTCAACGAAAACTATGACACAAAAATCGAGACAAGATAATCAACCATACGGTTAATAATCTTATCTTGGCGATTTACATGGTCACCTAGTCAATTTCAGCGATGGAGATCACTGGAATCGCCTGATTGGAGATCACTGAATCGCCTGATCTCAGTTTCGACGCACGAATTCTGAAATACAAAATAAATAGGAATTATTATAAGTAATGGTGTATATAAAGAAAAATCTACAGACGTTATCAAATAATGAAACAAACATCACCAATGTGTCCAAAATTGTCAAATTAGCTAGGATAGCCTATCCATAGGTCCAATTTGGACACAGGGTAAAATAGTAATTTTGGGTCAAAACGATATCCGCCTTTGGACCCACTTTGCAACGAAAAATGTACCAGGATGCAAGTCCACTAAACCTAGCAATGTATATTTCTACAAGTCCAGAATAACGATACAAATCCATCGGTATATCCGAAATTGGAAATGACCCCGACTGACGATAGGACTCGATTGGTACGAAAATACGTACCAGAGCCATATCCTTTAAATATAGCAAAATATAGTCAATGGATTCAGAAGGATGATACAAACCCAACGGTATATCCAGAACAAGATTCCGATGAGCCGATCTCATAATGGCCCGTTGACTCAAACAAAAGGACCCGATTTTGCATGAAAAAGTGTGTCAGGGCTATGTTACTCCAAACTCAGCAAATTATATAAATTTATGCCAGAACGATGCCACAAGTTCACTAGTGGCATCAGAATTAGACTCCGGAATCCTAGGTCCAAAATTAGAATCCGGAATCTTAGGTCCAAAATTTCTGCAAACACTGTCATATGTGTGGCCACTCCATAGAACATTGCTTCCATGTGCACCCAGAACTGAAGAAGAAGGTAATACGAAAGGTGGTACCCACTCGTTCGCCAGGAAACCTCATCAATCACCCCTCCTACCTATACCCAACTCCCACATCCGGGTCGAAGCCAGCACCAGTAATCCCTATATCCAAGAATAAGCTTCCCAGGGAAAAGACATTGTCCCATACAATCCAACAGGCATCAACCTCGCCAATAAATTTGACATTCTTGCTACTGAGTCCATATATGACCATCTAGGCACCGAAGAACAAATAGGTGTGAACAGCACGAAAGAGGAAATAGGGAACTGCGAAGACACAACTATGGAGGTCAGCACTGATATGGAGCCTACAACTTCGAAGATCCTGCTGGCTTCGACGGACAAGAAGGACCCCCATCCTCCCGACACAGCTACCTCCAATATATTCTATAACGTGGCCGACATACGAGCGGATGCCTTGGCCAACATTGGCCAAGCATTAGTTGCCAGGCTGCAACAAGACCTGGATGCTGGAATCACCAGCACAGATAGCTACTTTGGAGCTGTGGCAGAAATAGCCGAAGAGGTCTACATGTATTCGATCGAGGAGACTGACATAACCATAAAGGTGGCCGGGCTGGCTGCATCCAGTCTTTCGCACCTCAATGCAGACCGAGTCGGATCACTCTCCTCTCCTTATCGAAATTAGCAGCAAATCGAACCAGATCAAGAAAATCTACCACTTTCCTTAACTTCTGGAGCCACCACCCCCAATTCAGGAACATCGTTGCCACCGCTTGGAGCAGTACTGACTCCCTTGACCCCCTTGTCCGTGTCGCAAACAAACTCAAAGCTACTAGGAAATCACTCACTGTATGGTGTAAGGAAGCGTTCAGGGACATTTTCTAGGCTGTCCGTACAGTTGAGAAAATGTTTACCGTACGAAAGCTCTCTTCACCTTTGACAGATCTCCCGTCGCCCGTGCATCCCAGAACCTTAGCGCTGCTAAAATTTTGCCTGAAAGTTGAAACAAGAATTCTGGAAACAAAAAGCTAGACTGACCTGGAATAGTGAGGGAGACAGAAACTCTAGTTATTTCAACTCCTGTGTCAAGGGTCGGAGACAACAACTTAACGTCCATCAGATCACAGACGAATGCGGGCACATCATCAAAGATCAACGGGGTATCCAATCGACGACTGCTAATTTCTACTCCAAGTTGTTTACCAAAGAAGTCATTTCCAGGGACGAGGATTTCCTAGCGAAGATCACCTGCCTTATAGATGACAGAGACAACTACCAGCTGGAGCTCCTTCCTTCTGATCTCGAAGTCAAAGACGCTGTCTGGGCCCTTAACGAGCATAGCGCCCCTGAACCTGATGGTTTCACTAGTGTTTTCTTAAGATCGTGTTAGGACATCATCAAGCCGGATATTTACGAGGAGGTCATCGTCTTTTATCAATGAGCCAGTTACTCCAGATCAATCTCCTGCGCTAACATGATTCTTATCCCCAAACAGGACAACCCAGAGACCTTCAAAGACTTGCACCCAATAAGCTTGTGCACCTTCACTAACAAAATCATCTCCAAGATTATTGCCAACCGCAATGACTGGGATCCTTTCCAAAATTATTTCTGAATTTCTGAAGAGCAGAGTGGATTTGTTCGTGGTAGGAACATCCTAGACAATATTCTGTTGGCCCAAGAAATGATCACATGTATGAAACTGCCAGCAAGGGGTGGGAACATTTCTATCAAACTAGACATGGAGAAGGCTTACGACAGGCTAGACTAGCAATTCATGATTTGGGTTTTCAGCGCCTTCGGGTTTTCGAAAACCTGGACCAACATCGTACGGAGATCGATAAGTAATTCGTGGTTCTCCATAGTTATTAACGACCAAGCAGAAGGCTTCTTCAAATCGAGCCACGGTGTCAGACAAGGAGATCTTTTATCTTCCACCATCTTCATCATCGCGACGGAAGCTTTGAGCAAAAATCTGAACAAATGGTGGGCTTTTCGAATTTCTAACATTTTCACACCACTAGCGGTTGTCCGATCATCCCCCACCTAGCGTATGCCGAAGATATACTTATATTCTTCTATGGCGACGTAGGATCTATGGAGGTGGTTTAAAACATACTGTAGCAATACCCCAAATGCTCAGGCTAGCGTGTCAACCCCAACAAGAATGTTATCTACGTACACCACAAGACCAACAGAGATCACTCCTCCGCTCTTACCAGTATTACTTCTTTCCCTATTGTATACCCACCTTTCAATTACTTAGAGTGCCCGTTGGTGTACGACAGATCTAACGCGGGAATCTTTGAAGGGCTGGTGGGCAAAATCAAGAAAAAAAACTTTAAGGGTAGCACAACGCTACTTTATCACCTGGCAAGAAGATGATTCTGATTCAGCACGTGCTCTCCTTTATCCCTATATATACTTTAGGTCCTCACTTCTATAGAAAACCTCTTCACCAACTTCGTCTGGGCAACTACGACAGTGAAGACGAACATCATTGGGCGAGTTGGGACTCCATGGCTAGACCTACCGATGAGGGAGGTCTTGGATTTTACAGGCTATCACATATCATGGACGCTTGCTCGATGAAGCTATGGTGGAAGTTGCGAGTGAGCCGTAATCTCTGGGTACGGTTCATGAAGGCTAAATATTTCAAGCACATTCATCCGTTCGTTGCTGATTTCAACTGCAGATCCTCCATGTCATGGCGACGCATCCTTCATGGTCGAAACATTGCTGAGCCCCGGATCCGTCTCAAGCTGGGAGCGGGCGAGTCATCTTTATTCTTCGAACATTGGTCAGGGGATGATCTCCTCCATCAGCTCCCCGCTTCTCCAACCAATAGTACAATCAGCGATCTATGGGATCACTCGGGCGACTGGAACTGGGAGAAGGTTCATAAATAGAATGGTGAAGAGGTCGTAGCTACGCTCCGCAACGCCGGGCTGAAGATCAAAACAGAACCTGACGTACTGCAGTAGTCTATCTCGGTCAATGGATCCTTCTCGGTTGTATCGGCCAGAAGCATTGTTTTCGGTATTGGAACACCTTCCCCATCATTGGAACCTTCTGGCAGTCCTGCATTCCCAAAAAATAGTCCTTTCTCATATGGAGAATGTTTCGCAAGAAGCTTCCCACTGACAACGCTTTCAATACCATTGGCTTCAGCTTAGCTTCTGTATGATATTGCTGCACGACGAGACAGGCTGAAACGGTTGACCATATTTTGCCCTCAGGAGACTTACCTGCAAGGGTATGGAGCGCTCTCTTTCACCGCTGCAGACAGGACCGGGATGGTGAAGCTTCAATGATCTTCTTGCCATTTGGAGTAGAGCCTCCCACGGCCACTAGTTCATTGTAGCCACCATCACATGGGTCATCTGAAAGAACCGCAACAGATTCAGATATGAGGGCCACCAATATTCGATAAATCAACTTATCCGCGAGGTTCTCCGACAGACCCACAAAGTCAGCAAGCACTGCAAACATGGTCATGAGGACTTCTGGCAGTCCTTGCTCTCCTGACTTATTGTTCTAGGAGTGGAAGGCTACCTTTTTTTTTGCTCTTTTTCTGTCTTACTTTTGTGCTTTTGCGTTTACTTGTAAAGGCTTCGGCATTTTGCGCCTTGATCTGAATAAAGAGGGGAACTTTCATTTTTAATATCATGCTTATACTCTAATCTTATATTTACGTGTATATATATACACTCTAGGTAATATACATACTCAAAGGAGAATATGTACTCTAAATAGGTACAAGTATACCTATCTACTATATATGATTATGTATATAAATACATATACTCTAAATGATATATAATATACCATGACACTTCTTTTACCTAATATACCAGTGGTAAGACAGTTTAGGCTAGTTCATATATGTATCGTATTTGAATTATAAACTTGATTAATATTATAAAAAATGATTATTAGGATTTATAGTAATAAAAGAAAGGGTTTTACACAGTTCCCTGGTAGTTTGGGGCTTGGCACAAAAGGAAATTTAAGATTGACGTGGGTAGTACCCATGTTTGGGGTGTCATGAGAGTGGTCACAAGAATTTGGGTTGAATGTGTGGTTAGGTTTGGGTTTGGTGCGATCATGACTACAATTTAAGTCATTTATGATCATTGATGAAATAATAGCCAGGAAGAGCTCAATTGGATGGCAAACGAGTGGCATGTATGTAGTAAGATCAAAATAGGTCAAAATTATATATTGGGTCGATTAGGTTAGATCGATGTCGATCCACTAAATTAAATTGGAAGTTAGGTCAAGTTTTTGGGTAGATGGTCAAATTGTCTAAAGTGACCAAAAAGTTGTGCGACGTAAATAGCATACAAGAGAACAAGTTTGAGTGGGATTTTATATATCAAAATGAAGATAATCTTGTCTACTACAAAACTCATGAAAGAAGTTTCGAGAGATTGACATCCATGGTGCTCCAAAAATCAAATCACAAAAAATTATATTTAATAATCGAAACTATTTATAATAAAATATTTATTGAAAATAATTTTATTTAAAAAAAATCCAAAAGAAGCCCTAAAATCCAGGGGGCTTATATCCTACCCACCTTAGAAAATTTCGTCCTCGAAATTACACTTAGGCATAGAGTAAAAAGGTTAGAAGATTTATATCTAAGGGAGTCAAGTACGACTTGTCGTATATGATTCATGTGGGACGTTGATTCCACTAGTATCTTTTTTCTAAGGTGTACTAAACTCTCAACCTTATAATATGACAACCAACTTTGGTCGCTGGTTCTACTAGTAAGGTTTTTGGGTTAGCATATTTCCAAAAAGGAAATACGAGAATATAGGTATTACAAACTGCGATAATCTGAGGAACCTAGGTACTATGATGGAACGATTGGTCATTAGCTCTATAAGGAAATTACTATTAATTCAGTGCTACTCCTATATGGGTCAAGGTTTTAATAGGTTTAGAAGAATTTAGCTCAGTCGGACATAATTAGAGCGAGGTGGCATGGAGTTTTATATTTGCATAACAGGGAGACAAGTTCGAGAGAATCGCGAACAGTGAAGTTGCAGTAAAGAAAATTTTGATAAGTACTATAGAGTAATTTTCACGAGAAAAAGGCACAACAAGGTAGGCACTTGGTCATGCAATTTGGAAGAGACGATGCCTATGGTGAAATGAATATTAGGCACAAGGGTATAAAAGTCAAGGATTTGATTTTTAGAGATTTTGACATAACTAAGGAAGGGATAAGATCATTCTAGTTCTCATATTGGAATGATCATAAAGTTGTGATCGCTAACATAGGATAGGTGATTAAGGAATGAAAGGAAAGTGATACGGTCTTTACCATAACTCCAGGTCACTTAGAATAATCTGATAGTCAAACAAGGTGAAGAGATTGTACACTTGTTCATTCTATGGTTTAGCCTATTTATCAGGTTTATAGGATAACACATGATTCCTAAAACATGACTAGCCTAATCTTAATCCAGAATCTAACTATTATTATTTGAAGGTCTTCTGCCTTTTCTCTTTTCCGTTAGTACACTCCTTGGTCTAGCATTGTCAATCATAGCTTTCACTAACATAATATCAAGATGCCCGTAATGTAATCTGTCAGGGTCTTCAACTGTCCTAGATTCTCAAAAATTTCAACACAACACTTAATTTTTAACTTTTCTCTACATACAAAATATCTCCATCTTCAAGAACTTACAACTCTACTATAGATTCCATTTATCGATCTAATATAATATATTCCTCTTCCATTTTGTTCCCACATCTCTATCCTGATATTTTGTTTCCTTCTTTTCTTATGTCATTTCGTTTCTTGTTCTTGTTCCTGAATACCACAATCTTTATCATGTGTCTATCTATAATCTATGGTGCTGGTTTCCTAACAACATACTTGTATGTTATAACCATTTTCCTTTTCTAAGCTTACTTTATCTAGTCAAAAAAATCTGTATCATCTATTTTCTCTAGATAACCTCCTATTTCTTTATTCGAATCTCAACTTTCAGGTTGGATTTTATGACTGCACAACTTGCCTAAGATATATCCTCTCCGTAATCCTTGTTAAATCATCATGGATAACCATTATTGTAATTTTCGATTCTTTTTAATTTATTTATGAATGTTCCTACAATTCCTAACCTTTTTTCCTCTTCAAATATTCTGACCTAAACCTAGTACTGCCCTATAATTCCTTCATCTCTTTATACATCCACTACATACACCAAACATAATTGTTTTAGTTACAATTCCACTAGGATTTCTAACTATTTTGCATCTGACGAAGGGTTTGCTAATCTGCCCCTTGAGCTATGAATTTTTTAATTCTATTGCCAGATCCCCGACTAACCATAAGGATATAAGGTCATAGTCAGTACTTAAACTCTACCAATCCTTTGAAGTCTATCACATACTCCTACAAGTCATAGATCGAATCTTAACAATGTAACAAATGTTCTACCTCTTCTAACCATAATCAAATTACTCATTCCTTATGAGCACGCCTAACCATAAATACTTATTTCTGATACCCCTATCGCAGTCTAACCCTATTGGTCAATCTTTTAGTCCCGGTTTCTAATAGGTCATTCAAGGTTTGATTCAACCAATATGGAGATGGTTTACTAGTCTATCGCGGACTTACCTACTTTTAGATCATATTTCTCCCTGACACCTAATCTTCTAGGACATTTCCTTGTCATTTAAGAAATTTCTTTTTATATTCCTGATTTCTATATCCTCTACGTGAAAACTTCTCAAAATTTACTGCAACATAACCCCAAAGGTTTATACCTAGTCATGATCATTAGGCTTCATAATTTTGTATCCTGACGGAATCCTCGGACTATTTGTTATCATCCTTCATGTTGACACTCTTTAATCTAGAAACCAACTGTGTCTTCCTTCAAGTTGTATTTTCACTTACCTCAACTTTTATGATCATAGGATCCTCATATTCTTCAAAATTGGTCTAGCTTAGACAATGGTAGCATGGTTTAGTCTAATGACCCTCATATCTCCTGTTAGGGCTAAGCCTTGAACAATACTCTATTCCATACCCTATCTTGATGGAGTGCCTATAAAAGTCTATCTACGTTAGTTTAATCACCTAGTCCTGTCTAGCATGGGTTACTATTTCCTTCAAGTAAACCTTCTAGATAATTTATAGGTTTAAGTCAATCACCAATTCACGACTCGTTGAATTTATCATTTCCTCAAGTCATATCATTTGGAAATTCTATTGTAGGGGTACCTCTATTCTCATCTCTGTCTAGTCTCAAGTTAGCCTATACAATTTTCTATTTGTATTCGTAGTCATTCCAATAATTACTGGAAAATTTTCTAACAGATCAATAAATATGCAAACCACTAATTAAATTCCATATGTTCTAGTCAAGGAGTCTATCCTTCAATCATGGATTTTTTTATAGAAGCTAAGACTTGATAGAAATGCCATACATTTCCTATCGGTCTATCTAGTAAAGGCGTCTATCCACCCCTTTATACCTTAAGTAATCACCTACAGAGTATCATAACTGCCCTAATCATAGTCTATAATAAGACATAATCAAAATGGAGATTAATCACAAAGGTTCGCCCATCCAATATAGGAAAAGACGAGAGTTTCATGAATGGGAATTCAGGGAAGCTATGATTTGAACACAAATACAAAATTCAAAGGCGATAGTAGAAGTCAAGAGAATTTCCAATAGTAGCAGTGGATTAAGATCTTAATATTCTATCCTAGTGCAGGCTCGTTCGATACTGTGATGTAACCGTGACGATTTATCTCGACATGTATGGGCCACCACAAAAACCATGTCACGTCCCAGTCCCAAACATGAGTGTACCTATACTCAAGGGCTTAAACTGAACCAAAAATCAGTTAATGCAATGTAAAGTGAATGATGGAATTGGAAACTAAGGTCATTAATCGAGGTTATGGGACAGAACAATGTGGACACAGAGGACAGATACATGTGAACTACTTCATGCAATGTAGTGAACAATTTGGTGCAGTGATACATGTATGAAATGAATCAATGTGCAGTGCTTGAGCCATTGGGTTTTAACAGTGGTTAAGCTAAGTCATATGGGTTAAGGTTAAATGGACTGAACTTAAGAATTTCTAAACCCCAGCTCATCACTCGACCACTAACTTATCATCTATTAGAACTGAGCTCATAAGAAGGATGGACAGGTAATGATCTAATACTAGCAGTTGTGGTGGATAGTATAGGTACAAAGGTGGTTGAGGGTTCTATAGTATTACAAATGACACTAAGGAAAAAGAATCAATATGACTGATACTACCCATAAGGAGGACAGAACAAACTCCCATATTGGTAGTAGGCCTAACTCGTGCCTCTTCCTATCTCAATTTACTGTATGAATGAATAAGATGGGCTAAGGTATAAAGAGATGTGGACAGAACCATAACTTGGATGCAGGACACATACTACATACTTCAGTAAGGCTATGGAGTATGATTTATAGAATCCTTACTAAGCTATAGGATGTTGATGGATATCTCTGTTATGCAACTGAAGCTATATAGAATTGGTAAATGGTCAGAGCAATATAAACCGATCCATACTATTGGCCCAATGATTGTATTATGTTTTTGAATATAGTTAATATGTTAAGTTTAGCATTTCATTATCACTAATCTCCATACTATCGCTATAGCATTTCTACTTATACTTATACCTTTGGTGATATGTGTCTATTGGTTTACATATTAGTGATATGAGCTTATCTATCTTAAATTTAATCGGGTTGCCAAAATTAAAACTATGTTTTTGATTGTGGTCATTCAATTAAGTTTAATCATTATGATATCACTAACATTTATGCTATCACCTTAGCACTTATACTTAAACTCAGCATTGTCCTAATGTGTATTAAACTTATCATACTTTCTACTATGTATATTACTTTGTTCATCTAACATGTACATGCAGAAAAGTAATAAGCAAGATCAATGTGGACATATACAATGAAGAAATCATGGTGGACCAAAGATGACGGATCCCATAAGATTTTTGAACCACCCGATGACATCTTCGGAGCCATGCACTCGGGGGTTCGGGGCGAAGCCCCCGAAAGGTATTCAGTTTTCACAAACTGGATATCTTTGGACAGCTTCCGCAAAAAAAAAGCCAGCACCTATCAAAGGAAGAAGCCAAGCCATGCCATCATTATTTCAAGACTCTGAAGAAACCTACACTTGCCTACGTATATCTGGAGTCTGTAATGAGTCTTAGGAATAATTGTAAACACAATAAATGGACGGCAAAATCGAAAGCTAGGGTAGAAATTAGCCCAGGATCATTTTTGGATGAAAATTGGCATACCGACGGTATACCGGTTTATAACGACGGTATACTGATTTTTGTTCACAGAAAGTTTCTGTCTACAAAATCGACATACCGACGGAATACCGATCTATACCGACGGTATACCGATTTAGTAACATTGAAAATCCAACGGTCGAATTTCTAACATTTAATGATCCCAATGGCTATATTTCTAGCCGTTGCAATTCCAGACCGGTATTCCGACGGTATACTGGTTCGTACCGACGGTATACCGATCACTGACTGAAAAGTTGCCTTTGAGGTCTTTTTAATGCTTTGGTTATAAATAGCCTTGAACCCCTTCATTCAAGGTTGATGCTTTGAGCCTAAAAATTTCTAAACCACCAAAGCTTATACACAAACAACTTTACAAAGTTTTCATTTGCCATCCACAAATTGTATTAGATTTATTAAGTTGAAAAGTAAGATCTTCATCTTGTTGTATAAGAAGATCAAAACCTATTGTGAAAGGTTAAAGTTGGAGAGTCTTTGGATCCAAACTCTCGGTTGAAGTTGGAGAGTCTTCGTATCCAAACTCTCGGTTGAAGTCGGAGAGGCCTTCGGACTAAAGCTCTCGTGTAAGAAGTTGACGAGTTCTTCAGATCCAAACTCGTGTTGAAGTTGACGAGTTCTTCGGATCCAAACTCGTGTGTAACTATTTACTCAAATAGGATTAAAGCCGAAGAGAGTTCCGAGACTGGAGTCCCCATTTGGAGGATACCAGAATATATCGTGTGTCGGTATTGTTCTTGCTTCTTCTCTTACACTTTTATTTTTAAATTGCCCATTAGCTTGTGCTAAGTGCTTGATTAGTTAGATTGACCCTATTTACCCCCCTTTAGGGTTTCTACACATACATGGTTTCATACAGATGCATAAAATGATACAGATATATGGGCTGAACAGGTCTAGTGGGAACATGACAGTTAATAGACTGCACCTGGATGTAACATGGCATTAGGAATGTATTGATATGAACCTATGAGGAAAGCTAGACTGAACCATGAGAGAAAGGAAAAAAGAATCTATAATATGTAGGGCAATACAATGAAGGGTGGCTAAGATTGTACAGGGGTTAGTTGTGTACTGCTCTGAGTTACAGTGGAGGGCAATGCAAATTAATGTAGGATATTTCTAATGCAATGGCAAATACAGTAAATGATATATGGATAGATACCCATGGCCATATCAGAATCATGAGGTAATGCAGTTGGCTAATACATGATACAGGACAGCCTAAGATGCATTGAGCTATAGGTGATGTACAGTAAAGAATGCAAGATGTGGATATAGAAAAAATATGCTCGACATGGTCATGCTCACAGCCCTGAGCTAAGGGTCAGTACTCAGTCACTAGACTAAGCGAATAGAGTGATTTGAATATGGCGCAAACATGTACAAGTCCAGATTTAAGTTCTGTGCAGCAGGGTAAATCCAGAACAGTGAACACAGTGAACTCGAGCCTTCCATGGTTCAAGTTAACACATCAAACCTTCACCAAATCTCATGAAACAACCCACAGATCATAACCCACATATAAGCTACCAAATTAATTAATCACAATTAAAAATTAAGCAAGAAAAACCCTAAGAGACATTTCAGCAAACACTTGTTGTGCGTATCCGATACTCTAGCGATACGCACCTCAAATGGATTCAAAATCGAACCAAACTCTACCTAATGATGTAGGGTCCCTAAATGAATGCATCTATGAGAGGAAACGGAAATTATAAAGGGTTTAGGGGTTCTTACCACTTGAGAGATGGATTCTCAAGAAAACTTCTTAGACCTAGATCCCTTCTCTTCCAATGGTCAAATTGCCTCAATAAGCTCCCTCTTAGCAATTAGAGGCCTCCTCTCTAAGGGGAAGAGATGGCAACTTGTTTGGAGGAATTTAGAGCCAATTTGGATGTTGGGAGCAATTTGGGGAAGAACAACAAATTATGGTTAGGTTTCTAAATGAAAGAGGAAGGAAGGGGGCTCATGATGCTTTAAATAGCATGAGAGGACTGTGCTTGGCCGGCCATGGTGATGGGCTAGGGTTTTATTAGGTTGCATTAGCTATAAGTCTCTCCTATTTGTCATGTCAAGGCCTTTTTAGAAGAAGGCCCAAAGTGGCTTATCAATTTAAGTCAATTCTAGCCTCTACATGATATTTTAACGAAATTAGAGTCCAACTAACAAGTCTAAGTCCACTAGCTAGGTCTCTATGATCATGGTTAGCCTCTAGTGAAAGTAGTTCTAAGGTTTCACTAACAAAAAAAAATCATAATACATTAAATAAAATAATATTAAAATAATAAAAATTTACCAAATTTATATTATTAACATTATTTAATCTATTAAACAATAACTAAAATAATAATTTCCAGAAAATTTCAAAAATACCTTCATTTTAGAAAAATGGTAGTTACATGTTGGATCGATGTCGAGCCCCGAAATTAAATTAGAAGTTAGGTCAAGTTTTCGGTAGATGGTCAAATTGTCTAAAGTGACCAGAAAGTTGTACGATGTAAATAGAATACAAGAGAATAAGTTTGAGTGGGACATTATATATCAAAATGAAGGTACTTTTTGTCTAGTACAAAACACATGAAAGAAGTTTCGAGAGATTGACATCCCTGGCGCTCCAAAAATCAAAATTACGGAAAAGTACATTTAATGATCAAAACTAATTATAATAAAATATTAATTGAAAATAATTCTTTTAAAAAATTTAAAAGAAGCCCTAAAATCCAGGGGGCTTACATCACCACTCTGCCTTCGACTAATTTCGACCACCACCACACAACTAAAATATGCTATATTAGCGACATAATTTAGCGACGTAATAAATAACGTCGCTAAATATGTAATATAGCGACTCCTTTCTATAGACATCGCAAAACGTCGCTAAATAGCGACGTTCCGTGACAGTAGATAAATTACGTTGCTTTATAGCGACGTTCAGCGACATACTATTAAAATATGTGGCCATATATTAAAATGTTTGTGACGTTTAGCGACGTCTAATTTTGGCGTCGCTAACTTTTTTACTTAGGGCACACTGTTTCCTTTTTCTCCCCCTCACTCAAAAAACTCGAAAATTTCAGAACGAGCTCTTCCCCCCGGCGACCACTCCCCCCCTCCGCGACTCCCCCCCCGGCGACCCCTACCCCCCCTCCGTCGAGCTCCTCCTCCTCCTCGAGCTCCTCCTCCCCCAATCCGAGCTCCTCCTCCTCTTCCTCAGGTAACCCTAACCTAACTCCTCTCCCTCCTCCTCCTCCTCCTCCTCCTCCTTCTCCACCTCTTCTACGGACACACACACACACGGACACACACACACTCACAGAGACACACGCACACACACACACACACACACACACACACACATACACACACACACGGACACACGGACACACACACGGGCCGAACCCAATCGGATAAACCCGTTATTGGGTTGGGTTAGGGTTGAAGATACTCGGGTTCGGGCTCGGATTTGGGTTAAAATATTTGAACCCTTGTAAGCAGTGAAAACTGCTGTAAAGCTTGCTAAGGGGACTTAGCATGTCCAAGTCCCTGTATAGAGCCCCATCTATACATATCGGTTAATGATATTAGATAGGGCTCGGGTTGTGGGGGATCAAAATAGATGGGCAATGATAGTCTAGAAAAGGCTCGGGTTTGGCCCAGTAAATTAGTAGAAGTAGTAATGTTACTTGCTTAGCAACAATTGGCCTTGGCAGTATAGCTTGACCTTGAATAGCCAAGGCTGGCTTTGGAGCCTGTACACAGGTTTTGGGGCAGTAGAGTGATGCCCACTCGAGTGCAGGCATCAAGGGAACTTAGTTTCACTGCAGAAGGCTCGGGAAGCTCCTGTAGAGAGCAGGTTTGGAAGGAAAGTGCTGGGACTACACTTGACAGCAGTAGGTTGTCCGCACTTAAGCAAGGATTGGGAGGGTAGCCCAATACAGAGATGTAAATAAATAGTAGGTTTCATATATTAGTTAAATAGATATATTATTAGTCTTCAGTTGTATAGTTGTATGTATCAGTTTCAGTCTACCTTTCATCCAGTTCAGACCCATTGGAGTATGGTATCTGTTTAGGATAATTAGTTTAGTCTAATATTCCCATCTTTTTTAGTCTAATGCCTTTGAGTTTCAGTTCCATTTGTTAATGGTCAGTCCTAAATGTTCAGTTTGTTACATTATTCATTCAATTCCATTCCCTTTAAAGTTCAGTCCATTACTTGTTATATTAGTATCAGCCATATGAAGTATGAAAAGGTTTATAGTATCAGTCTTTTGATAGGATGTATCAGTCCTTTGATGAAGTGGATCAGCCCCTATGTGAGTGTTAGGAAGAACTGATATCAGTTGGTATCAATTGATAGGTAAGAGGGGAGGGAATTTTAGAATCAAGTATCAGTCAACCTTTCCTATTTGGTATCAAATATCTGATATGAAGAGGATATGATATCAAGTCGAGTAGAGGAATTGGCTTGGGGCATAGGCTAATAGGTCATGTACACTACTCATGTGCACTGGTATGCACTGATGTGTAAGTGATGAAGGGGAGGAAAGGTTCAAGTGTAAGGCAGGCTAGGAGAACTACCCTGTAGGCAGTGAGCTCAGGTAGGCAGAGCCATGCCCCGCCCGAGTTGCACCCCTACATACGGTTACCATGTCTCTCTACTGTAATATACACTAGGAAGTTCGGACACTGCAAATATCGGTGTTTCTTCCATGTCTATGTCTAGTGAAGGATAATTTCCTAGACTTAGTCAACTTCACCCAGTTTGACTAGTTTGTCCAATATATTGACTTAGTCAACTCAACTTCACCCAGTTTGACTAGTTACTGCGCTGAACATATGTGTCCATCTTTGCAGAATTATTTCCAAATGGATATAAATTACTACTTGCGAAATTGTTCATGGATGTACAATCGTCGTCCTGATGATATGTATGGTGTGTGGGATGAATACATAGCGGAAGTAGAGCAGTTCCTACAGTTTGCTAAGGCGTTCCCTCAGTACATGGACGGCACCAAAATTAAGTGTCCGTGTGTGAAATGTCATAACGTGAAATATTATCCAGAAGTGGAAGTGACATATCATTTGTACTTGAGGGGTTTCAAGCCTAATTACTATCAGTGGACCGCACACGGAGAACTTGTGTCTTTAGCATCAGAGCCGGAGCCTTATATTGAGCCGTATATGCATGTGGGACCTAATTTTGTTTCAGATAATCATGCATACGACGACGGGTGCGTGAACATGGTTTTCGATGCTGTGGGGCCTAGTTTCGTTCATGATGCAGATGAGGAGGCACCGAATATCGATGCTGCAAAGTTCATGGAGTTGCTGGAGAATATAAGGACTCTATTGTATCCTGGTTGTGAGGATCATTCACCGTTGGAGGTGGTTACAAGACTGTTGAGCATTAAGTCAGATTTTAACATGTCGCAAGAATGCTACAATCGAGTGTTGGAGTTGATTATAGATATCTTGCTGGCGGGTGCTAAGTTACCAAAAGACTTCTATCGGTCTAAGAGGATGGTGAGATCGCTCTGGATGGGATACGAGAAAATCGATTCTTGTCGCAATGGGTGCATGCTGTACTATAAAGACGACAAGGACGCATATGTGTGCAGATTTTGTGGTGCTGATCGCTATAAGACAACTAGTACAGGAAGGTCTACCGGTACAATAAGACCGACCGATTCAATGCACTACTTGTCTTTAACGCCGCGGTTGCGAAGACTATTTATGGTGAAAGAGATGGCCGAAAATATGTATTGGCACATGCGAGAACAGATTGAAGGAGTGTTGGATCACCCATCCGATGGAGAAGCGTGGAAGAACTTTGATCGAGTGTATCCTGATTTTGCTTCAGATCCGCGTAATATCAAGTTGGGGCTATCTTCTGACGGTTTTACTCCTTTTGGTCCTTCGGGATCCCAGTATTCGTGCTGGCCTGTGATTGTCACTCCGTATAACCTACCGCCTTGGATGTGCATGAAGACTCAGTACATGTTTTTAACCGTTATAATTCCTGGTCCGAACAATCCCAAGAGGAACATTGATGTGTACTTATAGCCTTTGATAGATGAGTTAAATCAGTTATGGAAAGTAGGCGCTAACAAGTACGATATTTCCAGGAAACAGAATTTTCAGATGAAGGCAACCCTTATGTAGACCATCAACGACTTTTCGGCCTATGAAATATTATCTAGATGGAGCACTCATGGCCGTCTCTCATGTCTGTATTGCATGGACCGTACTAAGGCTTTCTGCTTGAAACACGGAGGAAAACCGTGCTTTTTTTATTGTCATCGGCAATTTCTGCCAAAAGATCATCCGTTCAGAAGGAACAAGAATGCATTCCGTACCGGCATTGTAGAGAAGGGTGATCCACCGCCAATGTGGTATGGAGCCACGACATGGATGGAGATTAGAGATTTTCTAAGTACTATCGAAGATCCTACAACTGGGTACAAGTGCGATGGATTTGGTAGAGATCATAACTGGACAAAGAGGAGCATATTCTGGGATCTGCCATATTGGAGTACCAATCTGATCAGACATAATCTTGATGTCATGCATATTGAGAAGAATGTGTTTGATAACATAATTAATATTGTGATGGACATAAAGGGAAAAACGAAAGACAATCCCAAGGCCAGGTTGGACTTAGAAGAAATATGCAAACACCCTGCGTTGTATTTGATAGAGGAGAATGGAAAATAGTTCCTGCCGAAGTCAATTTTCTCACTGGACAAGGAGGATAAAGTAAAACTTTGTCGGTGGATCCAGGGCCTAAAATTTCCAGACGGATATGTGTCAAATATGAGAAGATGTGTCAATCCGAAGGAAAATAAATTGACATGTATGAAGAGCCACGATTGTCACGTATTCATGGAGAGGTTAATTCCGATTGTATTTCGAAAATTCTTATCGCAGGCAGTTTGGGATCCATTGACGGAGCTTAGCATATTCTTCAGGGACCTTTGTTCTAAGAAATTGCTCGTTGATCGTCTAGAAAAGCAAGAGAAGGACATTGCGTTAACACTGTGCAAGCTAGAGAGGGTGTTTCCTCCTGGATTCTTCGATTCTATGGAGCATTTGCCGATTCATCTATCCTATAAGGCACGTGTTGGTGGACCCGTTGAATATCGATGGATGTACCCGTTCGAGCGACATTTGAATCACCTAAAAAGAAAGATAAAAAATAAGGCACGGGTCGAGGGTTCTATTTGTGAAGCCTATGTTCTCGAAGAGATTACAAACTTTTGTTCGATATATTTCAAGCCTCATGTTGCAACTAATAGAACGAGAGCTTCCAGAAAGGACGACTGAGATCATGAATGTAATAATATAATACTGTAGGTATTCAATGCTCCAGGAAAGCCATCGGGTAAAATGAAGAAAAGATATCTGAACGATGATGAGCTAAGGGCTGCTCAGGTGTATGTATTACTCAACTGCGACGATGATGAAGTAGAGAAGCTAGAGGGGTAAGTAATTAATACGTCTATATTATTTTAATAGTATTAATTATTATACTATTATATTAATTGAACGATGTTGTTTTTAGCATATTTAATGATGATTTGAGGTCAGGTAGGCCACACATAACAGAAGAAGAACTAGAACAAGAAATAAGGCGTTATTTTCCATCATGGTTGAGTGAATATGTAAGACTTGAGAACTCTGTAATTACTTTTCTGTATATGCACTTGAGAATGAGCTTAATTTATTTTTTCGTGGTATTTAGGTCGATCGTTCATATGCAAGACTTGAGAATGAGTTTATTAGAACGCTAGCCAAGGGACCAATTTATGCTACAAAAATATGGCCAAGCTACTGTGTTAATGGGTTTAGGTTCAAGTCAACAACTTGTCCGATCAGAGACAACTTTGTGGATCTCGATTCCACCAAAAACAGCAGTTTGTGTATCAGATCTTCAAACTACAAAGATGTTGATGCGGGCAAAGATTTCTATAGAATTTTACGGAAGATTGTGGAGTTGACATATAGTTATGGAATAGAGCCTGCTAAGATTGTATTATTCAGGTGAGATTGGTTCGATCCGATTGAAGGTCAAGGTTGGAAAGTAGGCAAGCATGGTCTTGTGGATATAAACTATCGGCGTCGATATCAAGCCTATGAACCATTTGTCCTATCAAGCCAGGCTCAGCTCGTGTACTTCATAAGTTATCCTAAACGGGGAACAACAAGGTCGGACTGGTGGGCAGTATACAAGACCAAAGCTAGAAATACCTTTGAGGTTGACGATATAGCTTATCAAGAGGATAAACTACCTCTTGTAACAAATATATTATAGAAGTGGACACGACGGAAGTTCCTTATTACACATCTAATTGTGTAGAAGAAGTAGAATTATCTGAAAAGGAAGATGCAGATGAAAGTGAAGATGTAGATGAGGAAGAAGAAGAAGAAGAAGAAGAAGAAGAAGAAGAAGAAGAAGAAGAAGAAAAAGATGAGCTAAACAAACTAGATGAATTTTTAGAAGAGTATTAAATTTGTACGTTTGTTTTATCATCATATTTGACACTTTAGTGACACTTTTATCATATAAATCTGTGACACTTTGGTGACACTTTTATCTGTGACTATGATATTTTTCATAAATCTGTGATGTCTATCATATAAATATGTATATTTGTTTTATTGTCATATGTTATTATCAGGTATGACTAGCCAGTAGGACGATGTAGAGGATATTATATTAGGCAGTGCCGTCTGCCTCGGGCTGGAGATGCAGATTCTGTACCCTCATCCTCATCTTCGAGTACGCCAGTGTACCGTTCTGTTCTCGGTCTATTACCGGGACAGGGCAGTTCCAGCAGGTTGGCGACTCCTCCCTCGTCGTCCAGCATTCCTGATCCCGCGTCCAGTATTTCTTCCGCGTCCAGCATTCCTTCTGCCGACGGCTCCATGGGGAGAGCCGACACCGAGCATATGGAGGACATCGATCAAACTGATCCTGTCCAGGCAAGAGGTGAGAGCGACCCTCCATGCGCTCCCCCGGACGAGATGCGTATGGAGATTTGGACGAACGGGCCTACGAAGTAAGTTAATTAGTTAATATATATTTCTCAAATAATTATATGTACATATATATTCATGAAATTTATTATTGTATAGATATCGGCCTCCTGCAATACAGAGACAGCTAGTGTTATTTCTGAGGCAGAACTATGGTGGGCCTTGGATTAACTACTCAGATGCTCCCGCAGATAGGAAGGCCTTTTGGTTGGCCCACTTCAAGGTAAAAAAATTGTTTATTTTTAAATTTTAATAATCATTTGTGTATATTATACAACTTTTCTATTTTACTTATTATAGAGGACCTATTTCTATCTACCACACTGGGCGGCGAAGATCGAGGCCAAATTTTCTGCCGTCGCAGGAAAGCTCATCCGTGATGCGACCTACGACTAGAAGTCTCGTGATCGCTCCGGAAAGCCGATCCATGGTTGGATCACGCCAGAGCAGTGGACTGCGATGAAGGCTAGATTCGACGTGGCCAGGTACCAGGAGAGGTCTGACAAGGTCAAGGTGGCACGATCGAGCGCCAGTAAGTGGTGTGGTGGTTCTATTCCGATGACAAAGCATTTTTGTCGTCTAGTAAATTTTCTATGACGGACATCATTTTATATATAGTTGGATAGAATGTTTAATACTAATAATAGATAATAAATTTTAACAGGTAAAAAAGGGTGAGGACCCCAACATGGTGACCGTCTTCCTGGTCACCCATCGGAGGGCTGGGGAGTTCATTGACGAGAGGGCGATGCAGGCATATGTACGTTCTATTCTTTATATTAATTTACAATAATTTAGAAAATAGGAAAATAGATATCAATATAGACTTTAGCAAACACTTAGACGTTAGCAAACATTGTTTTAGGCCGAGTTTCTTCGGCTACAAGAGGAGGCGGCTGCTGCTGCTAGTGCGCCAGCAGAGGGAGGGGCTGGTACTTCCTTCCAGCCGTCTACAGCTCTATCGCCGGAGGACCTCTGGATGACTACCGTTGGTGGTCTTCAGAAGGGTACATACTACGGTACGGGATCCTACAGTGCCTATTTGGCTTCAGAGTCATCCCGGACCCCCTCTGTCAGTGCGCAGTCTCCAGCTTCGCAGGCGTCATCACGAGCTCAGGATATTGGTCGTCAGATCGACGAGCTACATCACGAGTTGCAGCAGCAGATGTCTGATCACCATACCGCAAAGCGACGATCCGACGATCCAACGATCATCGGACGATTTGATGCGGTCAAGCGCAGTATACAAGAGCTGATGAGTCTGCAGCAGGCTACAGCTACCAGCTTGCACACGCTCACCGAGTCTACGCAGCACACAGAGCATAGACCGGTCGAGCTGGAGGGATCGTAGAGGACCATGTCTGCCTCACTCACTCAAGTAAAACTTCGATTGAGGAGAGTACTCAGATGATAGTGAGTACCCTTGCTGCACATGGTGAGCGACTGCGAGAGCTGGAGCAGAAACGTCCTTCCGGTCCATCGACGGTGCCGACTCCAGACATTGCACTGCCTCCTACTGTCCCTACGGTGCAGCTCACACAAGAGCAGTATGAGTACATGCTATCTCAGATGCGCGACAGCGGTCCTCAGTGATCCAGTAGATTTTTTTATCATCTTTGTATGTAATGGCCCTATGGGCCCATTGACTATTTTGTACACTGATTTTTATTCTTATTTGCCCTCCATTGTGGACATGTATGTTTGTTGCACATGTATGTTTGTGATATTTACTTTGTTGGTATTTTTTTTGAGTACATATATGATATTTACTTGGACATATATGTTTGTGATATCTGCGACAGGGATGACAAATATACCTACGCTGGGTTATAAACGATGATCTGATATACAAAGGAGGTGCTGCCCAAATTATTAAGACCAAAGTGAATAACTTGGGGGTTGAAAAGTTGCTTCTTGAACAAATGCAAGAATAGAAAAGGACAACGACTTCGTTATGACTACATGAGCAAGAAAAACTTCCTAATCTCATTTTCTTCGTCTTGGCTTACTCTGTCCTACTTATATCCATCAACTACCTCATATCTAAACCTGTTAGCTATACTTTGAAATATCTTGAATTCTCGTATCTTCTTACTTAGGAAAGGCTGAGAAAGTATCGTAATCATCTCGCTCAGAAAGGACAAAAATTATCATGTGGTGATCCTGGTAGGAATATGAAATGTTGGGCATTGAGATAGAGTTAGTGGAAGAGAAGGATATGACTGAGATTGGTAACAAAAAAATTCAAGTGATTGGTAGTATCAATTTGGACATGATTACACTTAGAGAACTACTTAGAGTATGGGTTATTTCATGTAAGAAAAAACTTAGGAGGATTTCAAGAAGGAATAATAGGAAATTATATACTAAATGGTAGGAAATATAAATATTCCGGAGTAGAATTCTTAAAACTGATGATAATATTCAAGGAGATTTAATTTTGAGAAAATTTGGATGTTTTAAGTTACTAATTCTTGCGATATTTCATTATCGAATTAAGGATAGGATACTGAATTTAGGAATTCAAAGTACATGGAAGAAGATATTATAACTGCATGAGGAAGGGAATGATAGGAAAACGATTAAGAACAGGTAAAACACAGAATTTTTGGAATTATAGGAAACTTTAGAGATTTTTGTGGGACTTCTAAATCTTAATAAGGATAATATTTGAAGGTATAAGATTAAAGGATATGTAAAGGTTGAATAAATTTTTTTTGTATGGTAGTGGCATTATATGTAAGTAATATGAGGGGTATAAATTTGAACAACGTTCAGAAATTTTATAAACCATGATTAAGAGATTTCGGATAAAAGTGTAATTGAGAAATAACGATCGAATGATCTTGGTAGTAGTTGAAGTAGAATGAGATGATTACCTTGACTTTCCTTCTGGAAAAAAAAATCCTATCTTTGATTTTCCTATCCTAGTAAAAGAGATTCGATTTTCCTTATCTTTGAATCATTTCCTAAAATTCAATAACACTTGATTTTCATCTACTATGATCATGACCAATCGATTTTGATTATCCTTATCGTACCAAGGTTCTGGATTCTTGACTATACTCAAATGACTTTAATCCTGAGCGTGCTTAGATTTTAATCCTATTATTGCTCGTGCCTAAAGTTTTGATTAAATTCTTAGTAATGCCTAAGTTTTGTCCAAATTACGATTAGATTACAATTCTTGATTATGTCTAAATTTTTATGTCGGTCATGCCTAGATGGCCTTGCATGACTAGATGACTTTGATTATAATAATTGTGATTACTAATGATCATGACTATATGTTGTCACGATCCGCACCCAGTATAAGGGCACGAGAAGTGGGTACGTCCAGTCTACGTCGCAGTGTCGGCGGTAGAACGTTGTCCTAGGTCTAACATCTAAAACAATCTATAATATGCTCCAATTGGTGAATGATATATATATATGGTACAACTCAATCACAATAACTAAGATGGAATATAAGAAAGATAATCTCAATAGAGAGTCACAACATGAAGAATAATCCCGGTGTAAACCATACCTTAATAAATCTCAATATAATCATAAAGTCTCATAACTAGATAATAATATAAGTCTAATCTAACTAATGGCAAGTCCTCAGCAACTACTAGATCCTGCTGAGGGTCCAGGTCACCTGTGTAACTAGGCCTACTCCATAGTAAGTGTCACAGCAATCCTCATCATCTGTAATATTTTCAACAGGTCCAGTCAGGACAGGAACGAATATATATCTCTCACACAGTTCATAACATAAAAAAAATATGAAACAAGCTATAGAATAATATACATGAACTGCTGATAAAGAATAGTAGAGAGACTGTAAAAGAACATAATATGGTGAAAATAGATATACATGATATAGATAAGAAAACTGAGCTAACTACGTGATTCAGAGCATATGTTTGGTTATGTAAACAGGCTTAGGTTATACATGACTTAAATCTAGTTTCGAGTTATACATGAAATGGTGTAGATCACATAACTAAATTAATACTCCCCCTGCCCCAATCAGTACACAAGAATCTGTCCAGGTTATGTTATTGCACATGAAGGTAGTGCGTCACATGGATAGCTAGTCCACATGCACACTGGATTATACATGAAGGCTCACATGATCATGAGTGTACATGAATGTCACATGAGTATACATGAATAAATACGAATACAATGAGTAGACGATGCACATGATAAAGTATATGAGCACAATATACCCGATGTATCTGAGGGGATAACATCGCATGAAGAGATTCATATAGTACTAATTCGTGATAACATCGTGACAACAATAAGTAAACTAGTCTATAACAAGTAAATATGTCCAAGTAAGAATAAAACAGTCAGAGAATGTACTCGTCTGACAATCTGAGCTGGTGATGAGGATGTGTAGCCGAATTGGAGTGATGTAAACCTATTTAAAGCAACTATAGTCACAACAATGTCTAAAATATCATAAGGGATGCCTATAATACAATTCTACATGATTCTAGGTCCTTCTAGGTCAAAGTCAACCTTTGGTCAACTCTGATCAAACCTGATCAACTCTGGTCAAACCTGGTCAACTATAAGTCAAATAGTCCGTTTACTAATTTTTAGGTCACACACAAATTTACAAGTCATTTCGAGTTCGTTTAAGTCGATTTGGAACAAGTTTGACCCAAAGTTGACTTTTGTCAACTTGGTCAACTTGTCGGTCAACTCGACTAAACTAGGCTCATTGGGTCGATTCTAATCTGTCCCAATGCCCTATGGTTACATTCATAATCAATCCACATACATATAGATATATGCACATTCATTAAGGTATATATATATATTTTTTTACATATAGATATATGCACATTCATTAAGGTTATATATATATATATATATATATATATATATATATATATATATATATATATATATATATATATATATATATATATATATATATGGAAGCGGATCAAAAGTCCCCTTAGAAAACCTCCTAAAAACCCCCTCACTCTAATTCGTAATTTAATGTTAATATTAATGTTAATATTAAGTTTAATGTTAATATTAATGTTAACATTAACATTAAATACTAAAATTAACATTAAATTTAACATTAAAATTAATATTAACATTAACATTAACATTAATATTAACATTAACATTAATAAAAAATAAAAAAATAAATATTAACATTAATATTAATATTAACATTAATATTAACATTACCATTAATATTAACATTAATATTACGGATTAGAGTGAGGGGAGTTTTTAGGGGGTTTTCTAAGGGGGCTTTTGATCCGTTCCCTCTCTCTCTCTCTCTCTCTCTCTCTCTATATATATATATATATATATATATATATATATATATATATATATATATATATATATATATATATATATATATGGAGATGCGCGTTGCCCTAGTACGCCGCGTCTTGAATTCTTGGTAGGTTTTTTCTTCGTCGGCTCCAGCTTGGCCTCTGGCTGGGCCGGCATCATCATGGCCAAGTCCTTTGCAGCAGTAGTTGCTGGACGGGTTGAAGATCTACCTCGTTTGCCTCCGAGAACGATTTCTTTGTTCAAAGGAGCCCCATCGATCTCTTTTTCTGATGAAGAAGAACAAACCCTCTCCAACCCTCTCCGTTTTGCCCTCATTGGAAAGTTTTCACACTCGAAACCTTCGATAGACGTTATTCGTAAAGCTCTCTCCGGGTTTCAATTCCAGGGTTCTATCAAGGCTGGTGTTATCAACAGGAAACATATCCTGATTCGACCTTCGGCTGAAAAAGACTATCTTCGTCTACGTTCTAAAGACACGTGGTTTGTGTCTAGAGCTCCTATGCGGATTTTTAAATGGGAACCTGATTTTTTTGCCTTCTTATGAATCTTCTCTAATGCCTGTATGGGTTGATCTTCCCGATTTACCTCATCACTGTTTTCCATAAAGAAATTCTCTTTATTTGTTGTGTTTCTGGGAAAATTACAACTGTGGGAATCTGAGTTAGAAGACGATCGCTTTATCCCTTGGACTATGCGAAGAAGAAAAGCTCTCAAAATTTTGACAGTAGATATCAGTGTATCTATCCTAATGAATGAGAAAAAGAACTCTATTTATAGAGTCAAAAATAATAACTGAAAAGATAACTGTCTTCACAGCCTGTGCCTAGTTGAAAATCACGCAGGATTTAACATACGCAAGGTTGTGAGCAGTTACTGGACGTGGCCTGTAACTGTTGGACACATGGCGATCATGCATGAGTCGTGTGCAAGTTACAGGACACGCAGGCGAGAGATCAGTGGCATGGCTGCCACGTACTCCAATTTGATGAAATCTATGCAAATTTGTTGAAGACAAAATCCACGCAAACTCGGTGTAGAAAGCTTCAAAATCCACGCAAACTTGGGGAAGAAGCTTCAGGATCCACGCAGACTCGAGGCAAAGAGCTTCAAAATCCACGCAGACTTGAGGAAGAAAACTTCCGAATCCACACAAACTTGAGGTGAAGAACTCAAAAATACACGCAGACTTGAGATAGGACTGCCAGCTGTCTTGATTTGGCGTGTCTTGACTGACACAAAATCTTTGACAGTGATTGCTTTGTCAGTCGTATTAAATGACAAGAAGCTCTTTTGGTACGCTAACTTGACGAAGGTTGAGTCTTGCTGAAGAAGATTTCGAAAATCACGCAATAGACGGCTGTGATCTCTCAAATTCTGTGCATACGTGGCATACGAAGAGACATTCTTCGACTGTTGTGCTGTCAGTCATAATTACTCTCTGACAAATGATGAGCTGTCTCCTCAGCGTGATTTGTAAATATTGTCCTGATCAACTGAGCGTGACTTTTGACTCTGTCCTGATCAACTCAGCGTGACTGTTTGGACTTGTTCTGATCAACTCAGCGTGACTTTCATTTTTGAGGCCTACAAAACACCCTTCAAAGTTTTCGAAAAAATGATAAATTATTTTGAAATACTTTGAAATAGAGATGATAAAATGGATTTAGTCACGCTGAGATGACTTCAAATTTTTTGGAAGTCGAAAAGACTTCGAAGTTCTTTGAAAACATCCAAATGAACTTATTAAATGTCAAGATGACTCTTCGTTCTTCGAGACTGATTGTATCCAATTTATGGTGGAATATGAACCGCCGACAAAACTCTGTTATATAAACAGGAAGAAGTTTCATTTTTAATCTTCATCTTACGTCAATATGACACCAAAGGAGAAAGCTGAGGAAGAAGCACGCAAGTTGGGCTTTTGTTCCCATGGTGACCCCACTTTTGGGGGTGAAGAGCCAGAGCCCCTTGTCTTCGAGCTCAAAGATGATCCCTTGCAACTAGCCAAGAATTTCTTGAGCTATTTTGGCTTGGATGGCTCGTCCTTTTCTGATGGGCGCAGCCTCATAGAGCAGCGTGAAATGTTGAAGGCTCTGTTACACCGCTATGGGTGTCAAAAACGTAGAAGAACTAGGCATTAAGCTCAGTCGCTCTGGAAAATAGAGCGTGTCTTTTGTGCTTTTGTTGCACTCTTTTTGTTTTGTCTTTTGTAAGGCCATCAGTACCTGTCTTGAAGAATGAAGTACAATTTCTGTGTTTGATCTGCGTGCATTAATGAAGAATATTAATTAGCACCCTTTGACTATTTCTAATGTTGCTCTGTCTTCCAAAGCATACGTGACACTCATTCCACGGTTTACGAGCGCTATTTATGCGGATCTTTTCCAAGAATAGACTTGTACTTTGCCCCTTTAAATAGATAGAAGAGTTTTACAGATACTCATCTCCCATTCCTCTTCTTCTCCTCTGAGAATGAAATTTTTGGGAGATTTTACTCTCAAACAGGAAAGCAATGTTTTCTAATGTTCAACTTCTGCGCACTGTATCAAACATGAGTTTGCCAATCCTTAGCACCAAACTTGAAGGTAAGTCAGCGTAGTATGCGTACTATTTTGTTGCTGTTGAAGATAGGCTTTTTGTTTCTGATTTCTGATTTGAACAATATATGCCTGTATCTGTTTGATAAATGCACGCTGAATGATTTTTGTTGATCTAATCTTTTTCTTCTTAATGCTTTCTGCAGAAACTTGGCTGAAAATTTTCTTCAGAACTGGCATTGGGGATGTGGATGCTGTGGAGAATATCCTGCTGACATCTACATCAGGGAGCTCATACGCTTTTGACGCGTAAATCAGACAACTCAGAACTCTTCGTGGGATAGAAGGGTCTTCCTCAGATGGTAGGAAGAGCCTTTATCCGCGAGAGTTGGATGGTGGAGTCAACTCTACTACCGAGAAATCGGGTAGTAGAGTTCCTTTCAAGGCAGAACTAGGAATTGTATCCCAATGTGGAATACATTCCTATCTTCCTTGAGAGGTTACCCCCAATCCACCAGTTGTATTGGCAGCACCACGACTTCGGGCTGCCACACTCTGTGGTTCTTCTCTCGTCTGAGAGAGAAGACCAGAGTTTGATTCCTGCTGATCTGGTCGTGACTGAGATCCAGACAGTCAGGAATTGCCACCAACAACGAACCTGACGGAGAAGGTCCGACGGAGAAGATCCAAAGAAGAAGATAGATCTCTATTAGGTTATCGTTGTGGTGTAGAATGAAAATCCAAGATTGTAATAGATTTCCATTATGATTTGTAAGAAAGTCTAAGAAAATGTAATAGACTTTTTATGGTGAAATGAGAATGGAAATGATAATTCTTCTATGCTCAATGATTTGTATTTGTGGATGAATTGTGGACATGATAGATAATAAAATCATCTTTTCTGTTTTAGAGTACATGATATTATCAGAGGTATTATGGACGTGATAATATGTAGGAACTCAAAAGAAAATAGATTGATTTCTATGCAGAGGTCAAAACATGACAAATGAGTAAGTAGATTCGAAATTGATTCAGAGGTTATGAAAACATGATAAATAACGAATCCCCACTTAATAAATTGATAGAAGATTATGAACGGATGAACCGTTAGGAAATGATGAACAGATGAGTGAATGTAATAAATGAACGGATGAACCGTCAAGTATTAATGAACGGGCGAACCGTCTGATGAATGTGAGAAATGAACGGATGAACCGTCAAGCATTAATGAATATGTGAATCGTCGGATGAATGTGACGCTTCACTATTTGAGGAACTTCTGCCTATAAATATAGCAGAAATCTGACGAGAACGAATACTTCCACTCCTCAACATAAAAATGTTATCTGGAGAAGCATCCAAGAAGACTGAGATAGCCTCAAAGGTTCAGAAAGGCACTGAAGAACACCCTGCTGATCCAGTTCAATCGAAGAAGACGGAAGCAGACGAAGGTTCGTCTGCACCCAAGCCACCAAGGGACATTCTGGATTTCCTGCTCGAACCAGGAAGGACTGAAGAAGAAGAAGCCATGAGGATGGCCGCTTGCAAGTTCCTCGTGGGTTCTAGCAAGGAGGTTCTCGGTTCTTTTGCTGATCACATCTTCGAGAAGGACAGCAGTGGCCCACGTCCAAATGTGGAAAAGGATGATAGTGATCTTCCTTAATATCATGTATCATCATTCATGAAAATAAAATAAAATTTTATTTCTAAACATGAATTTGTCTGATGATTACAAGTATTTACATTTATACATAGTACTTTTTGAGGAATTTACCATTAATAGGCATCAAAACTTTTCGACCATCCAATTCTGAGAGTTGATAAGCTCCATTTGAGAAAACTTTGCTCACAATATAGGGACCTTCCCACTTTGTGTCAAATTTGCCCTTGCTCATATGAGTCATAGTCATAGGACGTCTGACTGTTAGAATAAGTTCTCCTTTTTTATACGATCGAACTCTGACTTTTTTATTAAAAGCTCTTAAAATTCTAGCTTGATAGAATTCAATATTCTGTTGAGCAGATAATCGCTTTTCATCCAGAGCTTCTAATTCCTGAAGTCGAAGACGATCGTTATTTTCAGCAGTGAGTTCATTAGCGATTGCTATCCTTAAAGAAGGAATTTGAATCTCTAATGGAAGAACAGCTTCGCAACCATACACCAGAGAGAAAGGTGTACATTTGGTAGCATTACGAACTGTAGTGCGATAAGCCCACAAACATTCACCGAGCTTGTCACTCCAATTACGTTTGTTAGTGGAGACAAACTTCTTTAGGAGTTTGATGATAGTCTTGTTGAAAGCTTCTGCTAATCCGTTAGCTGCCGGATTATATGCGGTAGAAGCCACATTATTGATCCGGTGATTGTCACAGAATCGAGTAAATTTCTGGCTGACGAACTGTGGTCCGTTATCATGAATAATGCGTCGAGGAACACCAAATCTGTAGATGACGTGGTGCTTAATAAAGCTGATGACATTGGACGTCTTAACTTCAGATAAAGGAATGGCTTCGGCCCATTTGGAGAAGTAATCGGTTATTGCGAGAATGAACCGATGACCTTTAGATGACGACGGATTGATCGGGCCGACAATGTCCATGCCCCAAGCTTCGAAGGGCCATGATGCTGCCGTCGGATATAGAAATGCCGAGGGTTGATGAATAAAATCTGCATGGATTTGACAAGCTTTACACTTCTTTGCATATTCGATGGCATCAAATACCATAGTGGGCCAATAATAACCCATACGTCGAATACGGTCTTGAAGTTTTGGTCCTGGCTGATGCGCTCCACAAATTCCATCATGTGCTTCGTGAATGATTTGCTGAGCTTCGTCACCGGCATCACATCGAAGAAGTAAACCATCATAAGCTCGACGATATAAGGTCTTTGTTGTATGATTATAATAGAATCGGAGTGATCGTCGTCTGATAGATGCTGCCTCCCTCGGATCATCCGGAAGAATATCATATAATACGAAATCTAAGAAAGAAAGTCTCCAATCTGTATCCGTATTTTGATTCTCAGTTGAATTACTGAAGATGAATTCCATACTGGAATCAGATGAAGATGACATCGATTTACGACTAAATCCAAATCCTCTTGTTGTGTTGACGTCATGAGATGTTGATTCTTCAGTGTCAACAGAAAGTCCTAGAATCAAGTTATTTTCAAGATAAAATAATTCTCGATTACGAACAATAATCATTTGTTGCCGTCTGATTGGAATAGCCAGTACCGCCACAAGATTAGCAAGAGCATCAGCTTCTGTGTTACATACTCGCCTAACATGTTCAATGAAGAATTCTTCAAACGAAGAAGCCATAGATATAGCTGCTCTATGATAAGAAACCAGATCTTGATGACGAACTTCATAAGTACCCCTGATCTGATTGACAATGAGTTTTAGAGTCTCCATACGCCTCCAAATGTTGAATATTCAGATGTTTAGCGAGTTGAAGACCAATAAGTAGTACATTATACTCAGCTACATTGTTTGAACATGGCTGATCAAGAGAATAAGCTCTTTGGATAGCAAGACCTTCTGGCGATACAAGAACAATTCCAACTCCAGCGACAATATCGCCATTAGGACCAATTCTTGATGCTCCATCAAAGAATAGACGCCAAGTAGGATCTTCTTCAGCAATTTGATTTGAATCTAGGACTTCATCTGGGATTTCATCATAGAGTTTTGAATTTTCTGGAATTGAGGTGAGCAGCCAAAAATCAGCTAAAGCTTGTCCTTTGACTGATTTCTGAGGAATATAGTGCATGTCATACTGAGCAAGTAGGATTCCCCAGTTAGCCAATCGAGAATTCAAAACACTGGGTTTTTTTCATCATGATCCGTATAGGATTGATCTTGGAGATGACATGAATAGTCTGGCCAATGATATAATGTCGTGTCTTTTGAACAGCGAACATCAAGGCTAGACATTCTTTTTCGATCGGTGAATATCGAGGTTCAGCTCCGGTCATAGTACGACTGAGATAATAGATAGCTTGTTCATGACCATTTGATTCTTTTGAGCGAGTAATGCACCCAATGAATGACTCATTGCTCGAGTATATAGGAGAAATGGAATTCCTGAAATGGGAGGTACCAATACTGGAGGGCTCATCAGATATTGTTTTATATCATCGAATACTTTCTGACATTCATCATTCCAGACAAAGAAACACCTTTCTTCATAAGTTTGTTGAATGGTCTGCAGCGTCCTGATAAATTAGAGATGAATCTCCTGATATAAGCGATTCTTCCTTGAAATCCTCGTAGCTCTTTTAAGGTGCGTGGAGGACGCATCTCTTGGATGGCTTTGATCTTCTCAGGATCCACGTGTATACCTTTAGAGGTAATGACGAAGCCAAGAAATTTACCACTAGAGATGCCTAAGAAGGACTTAGTAGGGTTCATCTTTAATTGATGCTTACGCATTAGATCAAAAATAGTCTTCAAATCTTGGATATGATCCTCCTTTTGTCGACTTTTGACTGCAATATCATCAACATAGCATTCGACTGTTTTCTGCAAATGTTCACGGAATATAGTGCTCATAGCTCGTTGATAAGTTGCTCCTGCATTCTTGAGACCGAATGGCATAACTGTATAACAGTATGTGCCAATCGGCGTTCTGAAAGAAGTGTGCTTCTCATCATCTGGAATATTTTGATCTGATTGTACCCAGAATACCCGTCCATGAATGACATTCGTTCAAATCCACAGGTATTATCAACCATGACATCAGTCATTGGTAGAGGGAATTCGTCTTTAGGACATGCCGCATTGAGATCGCGGAAGTCTATGCATACTCTGATCTTGCCAGTCTTTTTAAGAACAGGAACAATGTTAGCCACCCAATCGGGATGTTGTTCCTCTCTAATAAACCCGGAGGTAATGAGTTTATTGACTTCAGCTTCAATTGCATCCATAACATCTGGACGAAATCGTCGCTGTTGTTGTTTGACCGATTTAGTATTCGGCAAGATATTCAATTTGTGAGTTATGATTTGAGGATCAAGCCCTGGCATATCTTCATAACTCCAAGCAAAGACATCGATGTAATCACGAATGAGCTTGATCATGTCTTGTTTATCAGCTTCTGAAAGACTTTCACTGATGAATATTGGTTTGGGGGATCCCTCTTCACCAACATCTATTTGAACAAGTTTATCTTCAGTCGGAGGTTCTTTTTGCTCAAATCGAAATTTCCATTGATTATCTAACCTTTGGGCCCATTGTTCTAATTCAGGTGAGATTTCAAATTCTTCTTTGTCTTCATCACTTTCTTCAGAACAGTCAATAGAAACCATATTGGAAGACAGAATATTGCAGTAGAAGTCACCGATACTTGTATAGGAATCCCAAGAAGTAGCACTAGAAGAATTAGATCTCTTATCTTCGTCAAATTCGGGATCTTCATGGACAATATTGATAAAAGGAGTAGGAGCAGTATAACCCAATCCGCATTTTGTCCTTCTATATTTCAAAGGAGGAATCCGAACAGGCATTTTTCTTCCTTTTCCATTATTGAGGCCAGTCCTGAAGTCATAGCCCATATTTTTGATGATGTCTCTAGATTGCTGACTATAACGACGTAGTTGTAATCTTCCAGTATCATCATTTTTGTCATCATCTTCTAAATCAGAAGGACTTTGGGGCCCTTTGTAAAAGAATATTGGAATGTCTCCTGGCTTTCTGCTGGGAACTAGAAAGTATGAAGATTGTACAAGTTCTAGAGATACATCTGTATGAACAGTCTGTACAACTCCTATGGTTATTGTGTTCAAGTCATCTAACAGATGTAAATAACTATGAACATAATTACACACATCAACGTACTGCAAAGGTGGAGACTTTTCATTAAATGTAAAAGCAGCAATATTTGCATTGGAAGAAGGCTGAGCCTTAGAGATTTTAGCCAAATCAATGACTAAAGGGGGAGAAGAAGAAGTAGCTTTGTTTCGATTAAGATCGATAACAAATGGCTCAGAAGAGGTGAGCTCCCTTGAAGCTTGAGATGGAAGAGTAGTCCGCCCTCCAACTGGAATTAGCAGAGTATCCTGTAAAGATACAGGAACTGTAGTACGCCCACTGATAGAAATAATCATTGTGTCTTGAGCAGACGACTGAGGTAATGGAGAGATCCGTCCACTCACTGGAATGATGAAAGAACCTTCTCCAGAGAGTTTGGGAGATTGTTGCTGAATAGTTCGACCCTTAATAGGAATTTATTAAGGTTTCACTTTGTGCATCCTCTTTCTCCATAGCTTGTATGACCCTTGTATACTCTTCTTTGTACATTCGGGAATCATTGAAATAAGCTTCAACCCCATGGAAAGGATTTATGTCAGCAACTCTTTTTGTACTCTTCTATTGCTATCAATGTATTTAAAACATTGATGAAGAGTAGAGGGCACCACATTATTTTCATGAAGAAAGGGCCTCCCCAGAAGAAGATTATAGGATCCCACGATCTCGATCACATAGAAAGTGACTTTAGATCTGAAATCGCCTATCTGAAGCTTCAGATGAATCTTTCCTAAAGGCTCACTTCGGCTTTGATTGAATCCCAAGATAGTAGTAACCGTCTTGGAGAGCTTGTGAAGAGGGATTTTTAGTTCATCCAACAAACTCTTTGGCATTATGCTTATAGCAGACCCTGGGTCAATGAGGATACGATCTATCTTCATCATATCAATATAACCAGTGTAGTAGAGAGGCCGATCATGTCGATTATCCTCCAGTAGCATGTCATCTTGTGTAAAGGTGATATTTGGGATAATCTTCAGTACACTGTTGCAATGTAAGCAAGTGGCAGGTTCTGCATCTGGTTTCTTCAATTGTGCAAGACAAGAGTCAGCTTGTAGAAGTGCTTCATTTAACGTCTCCTGAGTTTCTTTAGAAAGACGTAGAAGTTCAAAGAGGGACATTCTAGCTGGAGTATTAGCAAGTTGAGCAAAATGTCGAAGTTGTAAGGCTTCTGAAGTCCAAGAGGAGGAGACTTCTTGATTGGTTTATCAAACTGAGCTTGTTGCTTGCCTTTCTCAAGAGCTGTGGGCTTGGGAGGAACAGGTTCAAGGGTGTAGTTGAAGGAACAGGTGCAGTAGATGATTCTTCTCCAGAAGGAACATTAGGAGCATCTTTAGCAGCTGAAGGGATATCAGTAGGATCTTCAGGATTTTTAGAATAATCCTTTAGATAAGGTTTCCCTGTTCGAGTAGCACTAGCAAGTGCTTCTTCTTTTTCTTTTGGCTCTGTGTCAGAGGTAGACCCAAGAGAAGTCATATGACATGACTTGATCTTTCCAGCCTTCTTGGACTTTCGAGAAGTAATCTTTTGAGGAGAAGGAGATTCAAAGTCTGCTACTAGATCAGGATGAATCCATATGATTTCTCCAGTCTCCAAAGTGATTGGTGCTAATCCTTCAGACTGTGGAGGAGGAATATTCACTATTTCAAGAGTTGCCTTGGGAATAGGAACAATTCCGCTTTCAAGAAATTGAGAAGGGAAGTCTCCAAATTGCATAGAGACGACATTAGAAGTGACAGTCTTCTCTTTTGGAGTAAGAGAGATAGCTCCAGACTTAATCATTTTTTGGATCTTTTCTTTCAGTACATAACATGTACGAATTGTGTGACCCAGCATTCTGTGGCATGGACAGTATTTAGGATGATCTGTCTTCCCAACTTCATCAGGTTTCTTGATTTCAGGTAATTGTATTTTATTACCTTTCAGCAGACATTCAAAGATACCAAGGACATCGTCGTCAAAAGAATATCTTCTTTGGGGCGAGGTGTTCTTGATTGTTGAGTTGTAGGCAGGAGTTTGAATATTTGATGCATCTTTGCTCTGAAGATTAACTTCAAGAGTTTTTTTCCTTTGCGAGCATTGTTTTTATTATTAGTGCCTTGACCTGTTTCTTTGGGAGTCATCTGCACTCCTAAACCTTTGAAGGTTTCAGCACTAATTTCTGCAGCCTTGGCACTAACTATGAAAGAAGGCCAGTCTTGAAATTGAGTGGACCCTGTCCACATGCTGATGATTGGCAACAAGTTTGATTTGCACGTGTCGATGGTGACACAGCATCAGGAGTTCCAAGAGGCATCTTCAGAGCTTCTCTTCGAAACCGTTCAATGTACTCTTCTGTAGTTTTATTATTTTTCTGCTTGATTCTAATAAGAGCAGACATAGTCATGTCATTGAGCCCTTCATAGAACCGTTCAAGAAACATCTGTTTGAAACCGGCAAATGAGGTAATGCTTCCATCTGGAAGACTTCTATACCATTCATAAGCCGTTCCCTTGAGACATCCAATAAACACCCGAGTAAGGAGGGCGTCGCTTGGTTGCAGCTGGTCAGTCATTACCTCAAAGTGATTAATAAACTGACTTGGAGAAGTGGTTCCATCATAGAATGAGATAGTAGGAGGCTTGTATTTGAGAGGATATGATACTTGCTTCCATTCTATCGGATAAGGTTGCTTGATGCCTAACCTTTGTAAACCATCCTTCTGTTTGAATGCCTCGAATTGAGTTTTGAGATTCTTCAATTCTTCAGAGACAACTCCAGAAGATTGTGGAGTTATGGCTTGTAGAGAATAGTTGGGAGGAGGAACAGCATTGTAAGCACTACCCCCAGCTCCAGAGAGACTAGGATTTGGTTGAGCTGGTCCAGGAGTATTGGATTGTACTGCTGGAGGAACTTGTACTGGACTTATATCAGTTATCAACTGGTATGGCATCTGGTACAGTCTGTCGATTTTGCAACTGAGCTGTCATGAGTTCATACATCGACTTCATAGTGTCAGTCATAGACTTCATTTGCTGTTCCAAAGAAGCAATTCTTTGATCTTGAGGAGTCAAGGAAGAAGAAGGTTCATTGTTCAATTCAGTATTCCCATCCACCATATAGTTGTGACTGTACAAGGAATTATTGATGAATTAGTGGATGTTGTATGCTCTGAATCACTGCTTCGTGCATCAAAGTCATTTAGAGGAGAACTACCCCCAGTAGGAAGAGGTGGGAAGTTAGATTCTCCCAGGAATTCAGAATCAATTTCAGAGATCAAATTTCTTTGACTAGAAGCCAGGACTCTTGCTCTGGTGTTTCTATATACTCCATCTGGACTATCAACTCTACCCCCGGTGTCCCGAGAAGTCATATTAACAGAGGCAAACAAAGGCTCATCTTCATCAGGCATAGGTTCACACTGAATCCGATTGAAGACAGACTGTCGTTTAGTTTGACATCTGCATTGCATTGTGACTCTTGGCTGGAAGTCACATTCATGATCACCATGGTCTTGAACCGTTGATTGACATCTGCACTGAATTATGACTCTTGGATAGAAGTCACATTCAGCATGTTCCTTTGACATAGAATTACTCCTTCTCTTCTGTTGAAGATATTTCCGTAAATCTGTTTGTGAAGATTGAGGAGTTTACTTCCTGTTCTTGGGTCTTGATGGCTCTTGATTATACAGAGAGTGATTAATATGAGCCACATAATTTCTTGCATACTCTGCATCTGGATCTTTTATCTTCATATCCAATTGGTAGGGTTTTTTAACACCAGAAGTGCTGAGTTTTGTTCTTAAATCAGTGGAAGGTAACACATTAATTTTGGGAACATGGAGTTTTCCTTCCATTGATCTGGATATTTGCAGAGAAGGAAGAGTTGAACCACTCCTTTGATTAGGAGTTGGTAACAGACCCTCTTTAATGGACAGATTCTGTACCCAATTTGAAGAAGTCATAGAAGAATGTTTCTTCTTAGACTCATTCAGATTTTGAGACATAGAATGTCCAGAAGGAAGAGTAGTCAAAGGACTATCTCCTTTCCTTTGACTAACAAGATTGTCAATCAAAGCTGTTCCTGAAGTAAAAACTACAGGAGCAGAAGAAACAACTAAAGAGTTATTCCTTTTCGAAGGGACTTTGTTTGGAAGACCACCCCCAGTTCTAGTAGAACTCGGTAAAGAAGAAGAGATAACTAAGGAGCTATTCTTCTCAGATGAGATACATGCTGAAACAGACTTGGTTAAAGAACCAGAGCTGTTAGCGTGACTTTTGATTTTAGAATTACACGCTGGAACAGATTTGGCTAAGGAACCAGTACTGTCAGCGTGACTGTTGAATGTGGAATTGCACACTGGAATAGATTTGGCTAAGGAGCCAGTACTATCAGCGTGACTTTTAGAGTTGAATTTGCACGCTGGAACAGATTTGGCTAAAGAGCCAGTACTGTCAGCGTGACTTTTGGGATTGAATTTGCACGCTAGAACAGATTTGGCTAAGGAGCCAGTACTGTCAGCGCCTTTTGGTTACTGTCATCTTCGAGCGCACAAGAGTGTGCGTGCTTGCAGTGGAGTTCTTGCCAGTGTTAGGAGTAGACACTGTGGCAGAGACTTCACCATTGACTGCTAACTGATTCTTAGGGACATAGACAGAGTGTCCCTTCGACTTGGCAGTGATGATGGAGGCTGGAGTGGGCTTGCCACCCTTAGCCTGCTGTATTTCTTCAAAGGCGAGTTGATCGAATTTGATCGTTATCACCTTCTTCGTCGAGCCGACTGACGAAGTGTCGCATTGAGTTGTTGCCATCTCAGAAGAGGAGATGGTTTTCTCCAGCAGAGTCGCCAATTTGTTTTCCATAAAGAAATTCTTTTTATTTGTTGTGTTTCTGGGAAAATTACAACTGTGGGAATCTGATCTAGAAGACGATCGCTTTATCCCTTGGACTATGCGAAGAAGAAAAGCTCTCAAAATTTTGACAGTAGATATCGGTGTATCTGTTCTAATGAATGAGAAAAAGAACTCTATTTATAGAGTCAAAAATAATAACTGAAAAGATAACTGTCTTCACAGCCTGTGCCTAGTTAAAAATCACGCAGGATTTAACATACGCAAGGTTGTGAGCAGTTACTGGACGTGGCCTGTAACTGTTGGACACATGGCGATCATGTATGAGTCGTGTGTAAGTTACAGGACACGCAGGCGAGAGATCAGTGGCATGGCTGCCACGTACTCCAATTTGATGAAATCCACGCAGATTTGTTGAAGACGAAATCCACACAAACTCGGTGTAGAAAGCTTCAAAATCCACGCAAACTTGGGGCAAGAAGCTTCAGGATCCACGCAGACTCGAGGCAAAGAGCTTCAAAATCCACGCAGACTTGAGGAAGAAAACTTCCGAATCTACGCAAACTTGAGGTAAAGAACTCAAAAATACACGCAGACTTGAGATAGGACTGCCAGCTGTCTTGATTTGGCGTGTCTTGACTGACACAAAATCTCTGACAGTGATTGCTTTGTCAGTCGCATTAAATGACAAGAAGCTCTTTTAGTACGCCAACTTGACGAAGGTTGAGTCTTGCTGAAGAAGATTTCGAAAATCACGCAATAGACGGCTGTGATCTCTCAAATTCTGAGCATACGTGGCATACGAAGAGACATTCTTCGACTGTGTTGTGCTGTCAGTCATAATTACTCTCTGACAAATGATGAGCTGTCTCCTCAGCGTGATTTGTAAATATTGTCCTGATCAACTGAGCGTGACTTTTGACTCTGTCCTGATCAACTCAACGTGACTGTTTGGACTTGTTCTGATCAACTCAGCGTGACTTTCATTTTTGAGGCCTACAATCACTTATATGATAAAGAGGCATTATTTGCTATCACATCGGCGATTGGTACACCTTTGAAGATCGATAAAGCCACGTCTGATCTTTCTAGACCTAGTCGAGCCAGAGTATTTGTTGAAGTTGATGCCAGTAAGCCTTTACAACATCGTATCAGGATCTATTTGCCTCGTGGGAGAAGCTTTTGGCAAAACTTGGAATTCGAGTACACCCCTCTGTATTGCTTGCACTGTCATCACCAAGGACATGTGGTTAATCATTGTAAGCTGAAGAATAAAGGCAAGGAAGTTCTGCATGAGGTTAACGTAGTGGAGAAGACTACGTCGGGGATGGACACGCATCGTCCTCATGATGATTTGGTGGTTACTCAAATAATACAACGCCCCAATGCAGAAAGCTCTCATCATAATAAAGGGGATCAGGGTCTTAACCCGTCTACCGAGGAAGCCATTAATGCAGACAAAACAAATATGATTATTAATGAAGCGCCATTAATTCCTCCAAACCCTTCTATTTCAACTGAACAACCGGTCACCATAGCTCCGATTTCGAGGACGGAGGTGATGGCCTCCCATCTACGAGTCTCATCGGATACGACAGAGAAGGAGATGGCGGTTACTGAAGTTGCTCCGATTGATGACATTCTAAAGGATCCACTTGATGATACTAGTATTCAACATACTGCGGGTGAAGATTCTGATCAGCTAGAGGAGGGCGAGGTGCGTGATCCACAACGAAGTTGGGCTGGTAAAGTCGAGAGAGAAGAACTCCAGCTGGAGGATGGAGGCAGTGAAGATGACCCAGGAGGAGAGTCTCAAACCGCGATCACCTCAACTGTCCAAAGGAGGAAGAAGACCAAGAAAACGGTGGAGCCTTCCGATCGTGTCACTCATCAACAAGCCAACTCACAATCCTCAAGTAAATATCTATCCTCCAATGTTTAACATCCTGCTATGGAATGTGAGGGGAGTTGCTAATAAAATGACTCTTAAAAGAATCAAATCATTAGTAAGGATGCATAAAGTTGTAATTCTTGCTATCATTGAGCCTAAGATGGATGTTAGTCAGTTAGCTTCCTATAAGGTTAAGCTTGGCTTTTCAACTGCTTATTCGAATGATCGCGACAATATTTGGGTAATGGCTAAGGTTGATTGTGAGATCTTGATTCGAGATTCGTTTAATCAAGCCATATCAGTTACTGTGGCTCATCATTTGCTGCCTTCAGAAGCTATGTTCACAATTGTGCATGGTGACAATACGAAGGAGGGTCGTCGTGTGCTTTGGGATAGGTTGTATCAGTTTCACGGGTCTCATCCTTTCCCATGGGTGGTGGGGGGGGGGGGACTTTAATGCAGTTCTCAGGTCGGAGGAAAAGATTGGTGTGTCGTAACGCGGACCCAGTCTAAATCGAGGAATTTGCCAACTTCAAGATGGCTGCAGGTTTATCTGAGCTACCGTATTCAGGAAGTTGCTTCACGTGGTTGAAATCAATGAAGGATGGAAAGTATGGTTCTCGACTGGATCAGGTTCTGGTTGGTAGTGCCTGGCTCAGACTGGCTCCCTTGTCCAAGGTGATCATCTTAATAAATTGGAGTCGGACCATGCTCCTATTCTTGCTCAATTCAAGAGAGAACCGTGGGGAGAAGGAAACAATTTAGATTCCTGGACCTATGGACGTCTCATGAGGAGTTCCCTGTTCTTATTCAGCAAGCATGGCATTCGGTTGATCATCCGAATTCAGTTACTAGAGTCTCTCTTCGACTTGATGCATGCAGAAGAATCTTATCAACATGGAGTAGAAACTCATATGGAATATATTCCAATCTGTGAAGGAAGAAGATCATGTGCTGACAGCAGAGCTTAATCATGAGGCTATTAATACTCAGGTTTCTTTTGAACAGCTCTCTATGGCTAAGGCTCTGCTCAAACAAAAAGTTTGTATTGAAGAAGCTTACTGGCGTCAAAAGGCTCATCTCAAATGGGACTTGGAAGGGGATAAAAACACAACTTATTTCATGGTTGTGTGAATAATAGAAAGAAGTCTTTGCATATTCATTCTATTGTTACTGATGGGAGTCATGCTTTCGGAGAAACAAGATATCCACGATATGCGAAGGATTTCTTTGCCAAGTCTTATGAACGTGGGGACATTCAAGAGGATGATGACATGCTGAATCTCATCCCTAATATTATGACAGATGAGGATAATACTAGTCTTATTGCAGAGCCTACTAAGGAGGAGATTGGATACAATCAAGAGCTTGGATAGATCGAGCGCTTCTGGTCCTGATGGTTTACCCCTTTGTTTATCTACAAAGTT
>JANAVB010008500.1:0-63227 GCA_029216955.1 Iris pallida
TGATAGGCTGTGGACCGAAGTTATGAACGGAAGACTTATTCTGGTTGTGAAGTGCTACTTCTGTGAATGACTGAGGAACATGGTCTATCATGGTACATGATCCAACCCATGTTCTTGTTTGATTGTTGGGTTGGTTATTGTGCTGCGATAGGCTATCGACCGAAGTCACGATCAGGAGATTTTATTGTTTATACCCTTTAACTTATGCGAAAGTTATAGAGTACGACGCGTCCCGACTCCATGCAGCACCTTTTGTCCTTATTTGGTTGTAAGGGTGCCATATGGGTTCGAGGATGTGGCGTTACCCTATAATGGTAGCATAAGTATTACTATTATCAATCATTCTATTAACTGGGTTTTTAGTCTTATCTCTTGTGCCCCTTTGGCGGTACTTGCTATTCGGGGCTGACCCCGCTGGTTTTGTTTGGCCAGATTCCGTAGCAGAGCCTGAGGACACGATCTTCCTTCCTGACATCCATGGTGCATACTAGGAGCATGGCAGTTCGAGGACTCGAGTGGGTTTCTTCTCCACCACTCCTGCTTATACTTTTGCGGCATTTAGCCACCGGCACCTGTTAGCCGAATTACTCGATATTTTGTGTCAGTACATAATTGTAATTAAACAGACTGCAGCTGTGTATAATTTTGTACTCCTGACTCTCCGAGATAGCTAAATTATGAAGCTAGTCTCTCATGATCATTTTGATACAGCGTCGGGGATGCCTTACAGCTTTATCTTTAATGGTCATCTATTTGCTGATGTGATTTGATTGATTGAGACGTAGAACTCTGTGGGACCATAGGAGACTTGATTGTAGCATGTACCCCCTAGTCTCTCGACAGCCACGATCGCCGTATGACGTTACGTACCTCATATGGTGTAGCTGACCTAGTCCGTCTCCGTATTTCGGTACTGGGGCGTGACAAGGTTTTAGTGGTGGCCCATGCAGGTCAGATTTTCAGACTTGTGGGGTATTGCAAATTATTAGGAGTCTCAATCAAAACTTGTTCCCCTTGAAATTCTGTTTCGAACTCTCTGTCCTTGCCTTGATCCCTAACCTGACTTGCATCCTCGAAATCTTCCTCGTCTGGACTTGATAATCTTATATTCTTCTCCATAGGGGTGCTTCATTCTCAGTAGCGGGAGAGGCCCATGAGGAAGAGCAGCAAGAGCATGGCTCGACTGGACAGCAACAGGGGAGAGAACCTTCTCCAGTGCAGGCACGAGCAGAAAGGGAACCAGAGGCAGTGCAGCCGCAGGTTATTGAAACTCCTGCAGCACCAGCAGCGACGGCCGTACCAGACGCCGTAGCACTCCTGGAGATCATCCGGAGGTTTCTTGTCACTAACCAACAGCAACAGACTCGGCAGTAGGAGCAGAACGTATTGCTGAACCAAGGGATTCAGTTAGCTCTTGAGAGAAGTGCCGGGGTTGACTCGGGAGCATCAGGAAGGTTTCGTCGCTTGAACCCGAGGTATTTTGATGGCACGGAGGATGCCATCACTGCGGATGCATGGATTCAAGACATCGAAGCCATTCTTGTGGCAGCCAAGGTTCCAGATGATGAGAAGGTTGATCAGGTCAAACTGGTACTTCAGGATCTTGCCCGCGACTGGTGGGCATCAGAAGAAGTTGGTACAAGACGCCCTGTTCGTTGGACCACCTTCAGTGACAGATTCAAGGCCAAGTATTTTGGCGTAGTAGCTCGATATGAGCTCCAGCAGAAGTTCATCAATCTCAAGCAAGCAGGCAAGACCGTAGATGGGTATGCAGCAGAGTTCTGCAGATTGTGCCGTTTCGCACCATCAATGGTGGCAACGGAGCCAGAGAAAGCTATGAGGTTCCAGCAGGGACTTCATTTGGAATTATTGCAGCTTGTGGAAGGACACGACTACCAGACGTTTGACGCTGTCTTGACGGCAGCCCGGAGGCACGAGCTTACCCAGCAGGGTTGGCATCGAGGACAGGAGGTCAGAAGAGATCTCATTCCCAGGTTGGAGGAGGAGCAATGCAGCGAACATCGGCACCAGCACCCGGTGTACGTATTCATGATGCGGAGCGCCGCGGAGGACGGCCGTGTCAACTAATACAGCGCCAGTTCGGCATCAGCAGCCGAGGAACCAGCAACAGCGTCAGGGAGCACCCCAGGGCTGTACATTCTATGGGAAGGCAGGGCACACGAGGGAGGTGTGCCGGTCAGCGAATGGCTTATGCTTGAGGTGTGGTAGTTCAGACCACCGTATTTCTACTTGTCCTATGATGCAGAGGCCAGGAGGGCCAGCTCAGCAGTTTCCAGCGTTGCCAGCTCCAGTGGCAACCCCGAGTGGAGGGCCAGTATTAGCAGTAAGGCCCCTAGCCCAGCGTCTACCAACGCAGGCTCAGATGTTCCGTCAGGCACAGAAAGCCGAAGGCCCTCAGAGGCAGCAACAACATGGTCGTGAAAGGCCGCAACAAGGGGCTCCGCGGGGCCAGGCTCTCACATTAACCTTGGGAGAGGCTCTAGCATCCAGTGACGTGGTGGCAGGTAAAATTCTCGTCACCTCATTTCCCGCTGTAGCATTATTTGATTCAGGCGCTACTCATTCATCTCTCTGCACAATATGCTACACGAATTGGACTAGTGTTTGAGGCATTGCCGGAGAGGATGGATATACTCACCGGCAATGGGCTCGTAGAAGTGAGCAGAGTGCGCTTTTCATGTCCGGTAGAGGTGTGTGGGCATTTATTGCCCGCATCATTGATTGAATTCCCTATGGGGAATTTTGATGTTGTTCTTGGCATGGACTGGTTGAGAGACAGTCATGCGGTAATTGATTGTAGAGGAGGTAGGGTCATATTCAGCGTTCCTGGGATGGAGCAGTTTATTTTTACTCGAACCTTAAAGAATCAGGCCGGAGGCGTCATCTCAGCAGCAGTGTCAGAGCCAGGACAGATTCCGAGAGTGGTCGAAGATTTTCTCGACGTCTTCCCTGATGAGCTCCCAGGGATACCCCCAGTCAGAGAGGTAGAATTTATCATTGAGTTGAACCCTGGAACGAGGCCTATTGCAGACAGAGTTTACAGAATGTCGCCGTCAGAACAGGATAAGTTGTATCAACATGAAGAAGAGTTGAAGTCTAAGGGATTCATCCGAGACAGTAAATCGCCCTGGGCCGCGCCAGTGATTCTAGTTCCCAAGAAGGATGGGTCGACGAGGATGTGCATCGACTACCGCAAGCTGAATGCAGTAACAGTGAAGAATAAGTACCCACTACCAAGGATTGATGACCTGTTTGACCAGTTGAGCAAGGCCAGCGTCTTTTCCAAGATCGATCTTCGGTCGGGATACTATCAAGTAAGAGTCCGGGAGCAAGACATACCGAAGACAGCATTCAGATCTAGATATGGGCATTATGAGTTTTTAGTAATGCCCTTTGGACTAACCAACGCCCCCGCAGTATTCATGGATTTAATGAACCGCATCTTTCTGCCGTACTTGGATAAATTTGTGGTGGTGTTCATAGATGACATTCTTGTCTATTCCAGCAGTGAAGAGGAGCATGAGAAACATCTTAGGACTGTCTTGCAGACATTGAGGGAGCATCAACTTTATGCGAAGCTCGACAAGTGTGAATTCTGGTTAGATCACATTTCGTTCCTGGGGCATGTAATTTCTGGGGCAGGAGTGTCAGTGGATCCGAAGAAGATAGAGGCCGTAGAGCATTGGCCAGTCCCGAGAACGGTTGCAGAAGTACGAAGTTTCTTGGAATTAGCTGGTTACTACAGAAGGTTCGTGGCGGACTTTGCCAAGATCTCTGCTCCCTTAACGCGTTTGACGCACAAGGATGTAGAGTTTGTTTGGTCAGCTAGCTGTCAGGCATCATTTGAAGAATTGAAGAAGAGATTGATCTCAGCCCCGATCTTGACGCTTCCGGTAGGAGCGGGAGGCTTTACAGTATATTGTGACGCATCTGGGAAGGGTCTTGGATGTGTATTGATGCAGCATGGAAAGGTGATAGCATATGCGTCTCGGCAGCTTCGAGACCATGAGAAGAATTACCCGACTCACGATTTGGAGTTAGCAGCTGTGGTGTTTTCACTAAAGTTGTGGAGGTATTATTTATACGGGGATTGGGTAGAGATCTATACTGATCATAAGAGTTTGAAATACGTGTTCACGCAGCGAGATTTGAACATGAGGCAAAGAAGATGGTTAGAACTGCTGAAGGATTTTGATTTAGATCTTCAGTATCATCCAGGCAAGGCGAATATAGTTGCAGATGCACTGAGTAGGAGAAACAGTGCCTTTATCTTGACCTCGCAGAAGCATATTTTAGAAGACCTTCAGAGTATGGGAATCGAAGTAGTTTTGCCAAGGGATATAGGAAGAATGACCAGTATACAGATTCAGTCAACCTTAGTAGAGAGGATAAGGGCAGCACAAGCAGGAGATCCACAGATTCAGAAGTTGCGGTCGGAGTGTGAATCAGGCCGTAGGAAGGAGTTAGTGATTCATGAAGATGGTACGCTCAGGTTTGGAAACAGACTCTGTGTACCGAGTGGAGACCTTCGACAAGAAGTTATGTCCGAAGCTCATAGTTCTATTTACTCCATTCATCCAGGAGGAACGAAGATGTATCGAGATATCAGGCAGTTCTTTTGGTGGAATGGCATGAAAAGAGAGATAGCGAGATTTGTATCCAAGTGTCTGGTATGTCAGCAGGTGAAAGCCGAGCAGCAGAGACCAGCAGGATTGCTCCAGCCGCTTCCTATCCCAGAATGGAAATGGGAGCACATCACGATGGACTTTATGACTGGTTTACCTAGATCCCCGGCTGGCAAGAATGCAGTCTGGGTAATAGTAGATCGACTCACGAAGGTCGCTCATTTCCTTCCCTTCCGAGTTGGGCAGACTACTGAGCAGCTAGCAGAAATACATGAAGCAGATAGTAAGGCAGCACGGTGTTCCAGTTAGTATAGTATCAGATCGGGATACGCGGTTTACTTCCCATTTTTGGCGGAGCTTACACCAAAGTTTGGGAACCAAGTTAAGATTCAGTACTGCTTATCATCCACAAACCGACGGGCAATCAGAAAGAGCCATTCAGACGTTAGAAGATATGCTACGGGCGTGTACCTTGGATTTTGGTGGATCTTGGGAGGATCACCTTCATCTAGTGGAGTTCTCCTATAACAATAGCTACCAGGCTAGCATTCAGATGGCCCCGTTCGAAGCATTGTACGGAAGGAAGTGCAGGTCCCCTTTGGCATGGGACGACGTCGGAGAACGGAAGTTGTTGGGGCCAGAGATGATCACGCAGACTGTGGAGATAGTTAAGTTGGTCAGAGAGCGCCTTCGAGTTGTACAGGACCGACATCGTCATTGGGCAGATCAGCATCGTAGGCCTCTAGAGTTCAGAGTTGGCGACCAAGTGTTTCTGCGGATTTTGCCAACTCGGGGTATCATTAGGTTTGGAACCCGAGGAAAGCTTAGTCCAAGATACGTTGGTCCTTTTAAGATTCTCGCTCGGGTAGGCGATGTGGCTTATCGACTTGCCCTTCCGCCTTCGTTAACTGGCATACATGATGTGTTTCATGTGTCCCAATTACGTGGGTATGTCCCGGATCCGAGTCATGTCCTCGATCATTCAGAGTTAGTCGTTGGTACCGACTGTAGCTGCCCTTCCCAGAAATTTGGAATATTTTATTATTATTTATTTTATGGGTTTACAAATGTTCGTATTATTATTTTAGAAATTGAGGAATGGTTTCAAATTATTAAAATAGAGGTACAAATTTATATTTTATTATTAAGGTGCTATCCTATATATATATTATATATAACAAGATTATTAGTATTTATGATATTTATGGAAAGTATTTTTATTTGTGAGTTTAAGGATACATATATGTATAATATATATGGGGTATATATATTTTTGTGTGATAGAGATATATGTGCGAATATAGATATATATTATCTATGTTTGTGTGTGTATATATGAACATATATATATATATATGAGGGTATGTGCATGTGTATATATATAGATATATGTGAATTACGTATAGGTAAATCCTAAATATATAAAGTGTATATGTAGGAATGTATAAATTATATTAAATATATGTAAATAATATATGCTTGCGTATTTGTATATATATGAGGTATTTAACAGTATATACACATATATGTGTATATGCTTACATATGAATAAGAATACAAATAAAAAGAAAAGAAAGGAATTAAAAGGGGCAGGCAACAGAGCCTAACTCGGATTGGCCAATAGGCCACAGGCTCTACATTGAAGCAGCCTTGCTAACACCCAATGTTAACCTGAGAGGAATAACAACCCGAGCCCAACTTCGTTATATATAAACAAACTGTCGAAGAAAAACCGAGAGAAGATCGAGCAAAATCCTCAACCCTAATCTCGATCTTAACCCTCGCCGCGACACCCATGAGAGGGGCGACCAGAGTCGGCCACCCTGGACGCGCCGCCGCCGACACGATCGCCGGAATGTCGCCTGGAACGACAGACCGCGCGCACGTAAGTGAAGCACAGCGCAGCGACAGTCATCCGCGGGGCCGACTTCGCGGTGATATTTCGTCGCGCTCGCTCAACCGTTTTGGGAACCGTCTTCTCCGGTACGTTCCACATCTATAGGGCTTTAAATTCCTTCAAGTAGTTTGTAGGTGACGGTCCAGTATTGCCCGGTAAATCGATGTGAAGTTCATCGAAAACCTGTTTAAAAACAGGACGGAAAACAGTTGGATTAGCCTACTTCGCATGTTTTTATCTTCCAAACCGTGCATAATTTCGAAAACTTATTAGAAGGCATTTATTGACAACATGTAGGGCATCATAACCCTTCTCGTAGGGTCGGATTTCATAAACAGATAGGAAGTTATTTGATTCCGAAGTTGACGAAAAATCTGTTTTCAAAATTTAGAATTTCATCCACACAACGTCCGTCCCGCCATTCCGGGCGACGTGGTCGCACCGAAGATATCGAAAGCTGCGTAACAGCTTCGTGGTCGTGTGGGCTTTGACGGAATTCAAATTGGTCGCGTGTGCGCGACGAATTCGACGCGTATCCGTCGAAATCGCCCCGTATCCGTCCAATACAAATTCAGTCATAACTTTGTGCACGCTCGTCAGATCAGACGAAACTTGTGCCAACAGGACCGTATTGTTTTTTTGGTCCTGTATGCCAAGTTTGGTCCAATTCTGAGACAGTTGAAATCGACGTCGTTTTGCGGGCCCCACGGTCCGACTCAACGGGCGATTTTGTGCACGGGCCGCGGAATCCAACTTTGGACATACGGTTGGGTTCGTATCGAAAACTGGATCCGTAGACATATAGTTTGACGACTTTAGAGACCGTTGACTCTGGCACGCTTTTCGGTGCAAAGCGGGTCCAACGGCGGACACGTTTTGGCCCGAAATTACCGTTTTGCCCCTGTCCAGAATTGGACGTAAGGACAGGCAATCCTAGCTAATTGGACTATTCTGAGATCATTGGTATTGTTTATTTCAGCTTTCGGGGACTGTTGTACGGATTTTGACTATAGTGGCACATTGAGTAGTTCAGATTGTCGGTTACACCAGCACAGGACCACAGGCGAGTACAGTTTATTGTCTGCATTTCGATATTGATCTTTACTATATTTCATTGATTAGTCATTGGTTATATGATTTTTATACTCTATTATAAATTGTTGAGTCGGGAATGAGAAGTACCAAGGATGTGTGATCCGACCATAGATCTCGTTTACTTTTATGCAGTAGATCTCGTAGACAGTTTTACTTTCATGCAGTAGATCTCGTAGACAGTGTTTACTTTCATGCAGTAGATCTCGTAGACAGTGTTTACTTTCATGCAGTAGATCTCGTAGACATGTTTACTTTTATGCAGTAGATCTCGTAGACCTCGTTTACTTTTATGCAGTAGATCTCGTAGACCTTTACTTTTCTGCAAGTAGATCTCGTAGACATTGTTTACTTTTCATGCAAGTAGATCTCGTAGACCGTGCGGTGTAATGTCCCAGACTGATCACATATCAAAGGTACTTCTAACGGTGGAAAGTATATTGGTCTATTTATTACTATTGATTTTTTACGGCTTTACTGTTATTTTCAAAACTCATGATTAATGCCTAACCTTTCTTATAGTCATTTTCTTTTTTGAAATTGCATTCAGTGAATTGTGCTCGTTCCATTCCTGACTGGAAACCAACATTTTCAGGTTAGCCGTGGATTCATTTAGCATGGGGAGTTCGGGTGTACTTGCAGACGAGCCTAGAAGATTAGTTAGATAGTCAAGTTATAGTCATTCAATATTTGTACAAGTTTATATTTTCCAAATGTAAAACTTGTGATCATTGTAAATTAAATTAATTTTGTGAATGAGCATTATTTGTGATTTTGATCTTCATGGCCGTGACAGCGTTCTACCGCCGACACTGCGGCGTAGGCTGGCTTGGACACGTCTCGTATCCGTTTAAAAAAAAAAGGGTGCGGGTCGTGACAAGTTTTTGTGGTGGCCCAGCAGGTCCGTTTTCGCAAATCATGCGAACTCGTGATAGTACTTAAGTTGTTGTACTATTGCGAGCCTGCGACAAGATAATGCTCATTCACGAATTATAATTAATTTAATTTACGAGGATGACTAGGACTAGGAGTCCCTTGTACAAATTTACCGATGGGTAGTCTAGGCCATGCAATGTAGATAAGGAGTTATAATTTTATAGAGTGTCAGATCCTTATAGGTACACTATTACCTCTTAATATGACGATAAGATCCAATGTGGATAGATTATTCACTTGGCGAGACAGGGCTTTCTAGAATTAATGGCCTAACCTTGATGACTGTGCAATTCCTTCTCTTTGCCCCTAGATATCACCCTCATATCTTAGTCCAATTGCCTATTTAGTTTCTATTTTGCCTAAGAATTATTATTTTTATGTTATCCATAGACGAACCTCGAGTTAGTTTCAACTCAAAGTTTTTCCTCAATGGTTTGAATCTCTAGGAGCTCATGAATTTTTGCAGATATAGTTAAAGGAATGTCAGTTAACTCATAATGGCAGGACAGCAGCGCACTGTCGCCATTTATTTAAATTAGGGAGACTATGTGTTCACTGCCGCCAGCAGCGCACTGGCAAGGCACGATTCTTAGAGTTGGAATAGTTTAAGAGAATATAGGTTATAGAATATTGCTAAACTATAGCTAGTGATCCTCTTTGATCGTAGTCATCCTTGTGTCCATATAAGGTAGAGTATCGGATATCATATCACCCTGAAATCACGAATCCAAGAGTTTACCACAGTCCGAGTATACGGGCGAGGCATAACTCTCGGTGAAACGACTTCAGACATGATTACAAGTTTAAGATACTATAGAGGATAGGACAATGCCATATATGATCCGTAAGACCCAAAGCCAATACTAGTGGAAGTTCTGCAGGATGGATAGCATGTCTTCCAACCCAGTATTCCGTGGTCCTTGTGATCTATTGACGAAGTAATTGACTGACACTAATAGGTTACCTGGAATATAGACGTCGGAAGTCCATAACCCATTAGTTGACCAAAGTCTTATGAATAAGAAGACAGTAGGATGACTGTATAAGTAAGAACACCAGGTAAGGTTTGATTCTCACAGAACTCGAACTATTAGTGCCTCTTTCCAAAAATCTTGCGTACTTGTATGTTGACTAATCTTGACGCCGCAATTACAGCCTAGTTTTGCAAGCTCACTCTGTTCTCGAGCTTGAGTCAAGACATGTGTTTAGTGGGGACGCCTGCTAACATATTGTCTAATCAGAATCAGTGTATTATGGTCTGATCAACCATGATGCATTTGGTTCGCACTTTATTTAATTATCCTACGTGGATTGAGATATAGATGTCCCTAGGGTCTCATCCACGACTGCATTGACAATTCCTCTTGAATTATATGTTCGCCTTTGAATCACAAATTGTATTCAGTAACATCTCCATTGAATTCTTTATTATTTTGTCTTTCACCGATTTGGAAAGACGAAAGCTCGTGATGGTAGAAGATACAGAGTGTTCCCATGGCTATGATAATGGTAGGCACAAGTGTAGCTACCATCAGCCAGTCATATGATTGAGTTACTCGTTCCCCCATCGACCCTCAAACTACCTTTGAGACTTTCGAGCCATCTGAATTTGAGAATGATTAGGTTTTACCCTCAGTCAGAACGCCAACCTAGGAGACTATCTATTCTCAAGAAACCAAATGTTGTGAGTCTCAAATTATTTGCTGGAAGCTTGCCTTAACTAGTAACCCTTAAGCCTTGAACCAACCCTTCCTCGACCGAAGCCCACAGTTAGACATGAGATGAGTGGACAATAGGGTAATCATTTACCGTGACACTCATTCCGAGATTGGTTTCCAACAAGTATCGTCCTAGTTATGTAAATTTTATTATTAAAGACCTAACTAGTGTTGGAACACCACAGTCTATCTTAGCCAATACCATAGCTTAAATACCAAGTCATACTATGACCTACCAGTTGTCAACAGCAATATATGATCACCACAACCCTTGTGACCATAGTCTGGCAGGTTTGACACAAATAGAATTTCTTGACTTAATTGTTAGAAATCGTTTCTTATGTTGTGCCTTGGAGTTGGTTACCCCATCGGAAACTCTCGTATACTGCGGACGAGTAAGTCATTCTATTTTATCGACCATGTGTCATGGCACACGCACTCGTTTTCCATTTATTGAGAAACGACCCTTGGCTTGACTTATATCTACCGTATTCCGATACGTCGTGCCTTATTCTCTATTAACAAGAGTTGAGGTACAATAACCGAACCTTGGAATTTCTTCTGACCTCATCCTTCCTAAAGACCATGACCTAGCTTCTAAGGAGGGTAGACTGTAAGCCTTCTAAAATTTTAGGATATACGAAGATCACCGATTGATTAGAACAAATTTTATTAGAATGATAGTTAGTGCCCTATGGACTCCCACTTTCCATTTAGATCATTTTTGTGTCCCCGACCGTGTCATTAATAATCGGAGCACAAGACCAGCTGTTATCTTCCAACAAACTGCATATACAAGATCTAGACGAGCCCATCGTCATCTAGGTATATCATGTCCCACTCAAACATGTCCCCTTGTACTCTATTTTTGTGCTACGACTTTCAGGTTAAAAGGACTAGCTATAACCCTATACCATAATATCGGTATATTTTTAGACTTCCATTAGAGACTCAACCTCGACTCGAACCTTTCGACCCAATAGGTAATTGTGATCTACTCGAAGTCCACTACGCACTTGCCACTAGTGTACCACCAAATTGATGCCTCATGTGCTACTTAAACACAAAAGTCATCAAAGGCACATTTTTGGACTTATGGACTAAGATAACCAACGGGACTGGCAGCTAGCTCAACCACTTGGAAGGAATCCTATTCTAGGTTACCCTAACCTAGTAGAAATAGTCTTATCATTGCAATCTTGTCCAGCCAATATAGATTGAAGTCCAAGGTTCATCCAACCGACGACTGATGTCCAATTGGGAAAACTACTAAGACCCAGTAATACCCATTCATGCATACCACTATATTTGGACTATAAAAGCCAAACCAATTGAAATAGGTCCCTATACCTTTTATGTAGTCTCCCCCTTTTGAATAAGAAGGCATTCATAGCCCTTGTTCTATATACCTAGAAGTCGCGATACGATCTTGTATTACATTTTATCTCTTGCACGTGTGTTTAAATAACCACGGAATAGATCGCAACCTTGATTTCTCAAATTCTGTTCTATCATGAAATCGTGCTTAGTTTTAAATTTCGAGAACGGAATTTCCGTAGTGCATAGGTTGCAAGCCTCTCTAAGAAACGAAGGGTCCCTTCGAAGTTAACCAGTGATTGGAACGGAGTAGCCCCAATCTAGCTAATAAGTCAATGATTCATAAGGTCCATTTTATCGGTATCATTTGATATCCTCTACCGCTCTTGAAACTTCGTGTTTGATATCAGTTATTCTTCCTCGTCTTTTCGTACCATTGACTCTCGTCCTTCCTATTTTGGGGGTCGATAACCGTGTTGTTTAGAATTTAGCGGAAGTATAGTATAAGTTAGTTGACATTTGAATTTGGATTGTTTGATAGATAGGATAGGATTATAGATGCCGTATACAGTAGATACCTATGAATAGCAATTTTTATCAATTAGTAGGATGATTAGAAAGTTTTAGTGACCTAGCTTTGAGGGAGTAGTGTGACCAAAGGTGGGTAGAAGTCCTCGAGATTTTTTGTAGTTGCCAAAATGGCTGATGAGAAGGATATAAACTATTTTTTGAGGAATTAAAACCAAGGAGATTAAGGTAATAGTAGACCTTTTGAATTTAAGGAATAGTTACGAATGAGAATTTCGAGGACGAAATTATTTTTAAGGTGGGTAGATTTGTAGCTGCCCTTCCCAGAAATTTGGAATATTTTATTATTATTTATTTATGGGTTTACAAATGTTCGTATTATTATTTTAGAAATTGAGGAATGGTTTCAAATTATTAAAATAGAGGTACAAATTTATATTTTATTATTAAGGTGCTATCCTATATATATATATAACAAGATTATTAGTATTTATGATATTTATGGAAAGTATTTTTAGATTTGTGAGTTTAAGGATACTATATGTATAATATATATATGGGGTATATATATATTTTTGTGTGATAGAGATATATGTGCGAATATAGATATATTATCTATGTTTGTGTGTGTATATATGAACATATATATATATGAGGGTATGTGCATGTGTATATATAATAGATATGTGAATTACGTATAGGTAAATCCTAAATATATAAAGTGTATATGTAGGAATGTATAAATTATATTAAATATATGTAAATAATATATGCTTGCGTATTTGTATATATATGAGGTATTTAACAGTATATACACATATATGTGTATATCTTACATATGAATAAGAATACAAATAAAAAGAAAAGAAAGGAATTAAAAGGGGCAGGCAACAGAGCCTAACTCGGATTGGCCAATAGGCCACAGGCTCTACATTGAAGCAGCCTTGCTAACACCCAATGTTAACCTGAGAGGAATAACAACCCGAGCCCAACTTCGTTATATATAAACAAACTGTCGAAGAAAAACCGAGAGAAGATCGAGCAAAATCCTCAACCCTAATCTCGATCTTAACCCTCGCCGCGACACCCATGAGAGGGGCGACCAGAGTCGGCCACCCTGGACGCGCCGCCGCCGACACGATCGCCGGAATGTCGCCTGGAACGACAGACCGCGCGCACGTAAGTGAAGCACAGCGCCGACAGTCATCCGCGGGGCCGACTTCGCGGTGATATTTCGTCGCGCTCGCTCAACCGTTTTGGGAACCGTCTTCTCGGTACGTTCCACATCTATAGGGCTTTAAATTCCTTCAAGTAGTTTGTAGGTGACGGTCCAGTATTGCCCGGTAAATCGATGTGAAGTTCATCGAAAACCTGTTTAAAAACAGGACGGAAAACAGTTGGATTAGCCTACTTCGCATGTTTTTATCTTCCAAACCATGCATAATTTCGAAAACTTATTAGAAGGCATTTATTGACAACATGTAGGGCATCATAACCCTTCTCGTAGGGTCGGATTTCATTAAACAGATAGGAAGTTATTTGATTCCGAAGTTGACGAAAAATCTGTTTTCAAAATTTAGAATTTCATCCACACAACGTCCGTCCCGCCATTCCGGGCGACGTGGTCGCGCACCGAAGATATCGAAAGCTGCGTAACAGCTTCGTGGTCGTGTGGGCTTTGACGGAATTCAAATTGGTCGCGTGTGCGCGACGAATTCGACGCGTATCCGTCGAAATCGCCCCGTATCCGTCCAATACAAATTCAGTCATAACTTTGTGCACGCTCGTCAGATCGAGACGAAACTTGTGCCAACAGGACCGTATCGTTTTTCTGGTCCTGTATGCCAAGTTTGGTCCAATTCTGAGACAGTTGAAATCGACGTCGTTTTGCGGGCCCCACGGTCCGACTCAACGGGCGATTTTGTGCACGGGCCGCCGAATCCAACTTTGGACATACGGTTGGGTTCGTATCGAAAAACTGGATCCGTAGACATATAGTTTGACGACTTTAGAGACCGTTGACTCTGGCACGCTTTTCGGTGCAAAGCGGGTCCAACGGCGGACACCGTTTTGGCCCGAAATTACCGTTTTGTCCCCGTGTCCAGAATTGGATAAGGAAGGCAATCCTAGCTAATTGGACTATTCTGAGATCATTGGTATTGTTATTTCAGCTTTCGGGACTGTTGTACGGGTTTTGACTATAGTGGCACATTGAGTAGTTCAGATTGTCGGTTACACCAGCACAGGACCACAGGCGAGTACAGTTTATTGTCTGCATTTCGATATTGATCTTTACTATATTTCATTGATTAGTCATTGGTTATGTGATTTTTATACTCTATTATAAATTGTTGAGTCGGGAATGAGAAGTACCAAGGATGTGTGATCCGACCATAGATCTCGTTTACTTTATGCAGTAGATCTCGTAGACAGTGTTTACTTTCATGCAGTAGATCTCGTAGACAGTGTTTACTTTCTTGCAGTAGATCTCGTAGACATGTTTACTTTCATGCAGTAGATCTCGTAGACAGTGTTTACTTTTATGCAGTAGATCTCGTAGACCTCGTTTACTTTTATACAGTAGATCTCGTAGACCTTGTTTACTTTTCTGCAAGTAGATCTCGTAGACATTGTTTACTTTTCATGCAAGTAGATCTCGTAGACCGTGCGGTGTAATGTCCCAGACTGATCACATATCAAAGACTTCTAACGGTGGAAAGTATATTGGTCTATTTATTACTATTGATTTTTCTTACGGCTTTACTGTTATTTTCAAAACTCATGATTAATGCCTAACCTTTGTCTTATAGTCATTTTCTTTATTTGAAATTGCATTCAGTGAATTGTGCTCGTTCCATTCCTGACTGGAAACCAACATTTTCAGGTTAGCCGTGGATTCATTTAGCATGGGGAGTTCGGGTGTACTTGCAGACGAGCCTAGAAGATTAGTTAGATAGTCAAGTTATAGTCATTCAATATTTGTACAAGTTTATATTTCCTGCAAATGTAAAACTTGTGATCATTGTAAATTAAATTAATTTTATGAATGAGCATTATTTGTGATTTTGATCTTCATGGCCGTGACAGCGTTCTACCGCCGACACTGCGGCGTAGGCTGGCTTGGACACGTCTCGTATCCGTTTAAAAAAAAAAAAATGGGTGCGGGTCGTGACACCGACCTAACTTACGAGGAACAACCTGTATCTATTTTAGACCGGCGAGAGAAGGTACTCAAGAATCGGACGATAAGCCTTGTCCGTGTTTCTTGGAACCATCACTCTCCGGGAGAGTCAACCTGGGAGCGCAAGGACGAGATCAGATCTCGGTATCCGCATTTGTTGACTGATAAGGTATATTTTTGCACCTTATTGACACGATTCCATGCTTATCTGCACCTGCTTGTTTTGCACTTTGTGATGTATGATAATAACTGCTATGATAGTTAACTTATATATGATTGTGCCTTGCTTGCCCTGATTTCACTATCCTGTCTTGGCTGGAATTCCGAGGACTGAATTTTTCTAAGAAGGGTAGAGATGTCACTTCCCGATCCTGGAATACGTATTTTAATACGTAAACCGATAAATTGTATTTACCTTGTATTTATACTATATTTATTATGCTGTATTTCTTCATGTATTTTCCAAAAATATTTGACAAAATATTATTTCCTAATTTATTTTCTGTATTTGGGCCTACAGTTTTGGCTCATTTGGGTAACCCATTCTTGGTTCACCAATGGTTCATCATGAACCCTTTGGTTCATCATGAACCCATGGGTCCAAGATTCTATATAATCAACTCATTCTCTCTCCTCTCATTTATTTTCTCTCATTTACTTTCCTCCACCAACCAAGGCAAGTACCAACTTGCTCAAGAGATGGATCCATAAATGTTGTTGATGTTTTCTTACAAATTATTTGTCAAAATATGTTCTTCTCCTTATTCTATACTAGTTTAGAACTTGAAGTTTTCCATTTTGAAGCTTTAATCTTTGTAGATCTAGGTTTTAACCATTTTCAGATTTTCTTGGTTTTGATCTAGCAAACTTCATTATTTTTAAGTTTTGATGGTTCCATGTTGTAGAGAATTTTATTCTACCCCATTTTGACCTAAGGTAGTTCCGATTTGGGCTCCGGATGAAGGTTTTGTGTAGTTTGGAAGCCATGGTTGCTTGGCTCCTCTTCTCGAACAGGTGGAGAAGAAGAGCAGTACTTGACCGCATGAGTCTTCTTGCAGCAAGTCTCTAGCCGCATGGCCTTTCCAGCCGCATGAGACTCGTTCGAGTTCAGCCGCATGGAAAGTCTTTCCTAGCCGCATAAGACTTACTTGAGTACTTGACCGCAAGAATCTTCATGCGGCAAGTAATTGAGCCGCATAGCCTTGTTCAGACTTAGCCGCACGAGCCCCTGTTATCTTGAGTCGCATGGACTTCATGCGGCTAGCTTCGCAGCCGCATGAGTTCTGTTGCACCTAGCCGCATATGCGCTGCTGTTTTGGGCCGCAATAAAGCTCATCCATCATCCAGCCGCATAAGTATCGCCCATGCTCAGCCGCATAGGACTTCGTCTGATCGTAGCCGCATATGCTGTTGAACCCCGGCCGCCTGGCGATTGCTCCCTTCGCAGCCGTATACGCTGACACTCATTCGTCCGCATAAACCCCGCCTCTCCAGCCGCATGCGCCTTGGGGCTCTTTGAGCCGCATAAGCATGTAGTCCCAGCCGCATGAACCAGTATTGACCCGGCCGCATGGACTCACTCCCTTTGAGCCGCATGGACTTTTGTGCCCTATATTGTTACCCTGTTATTATTGTTATTATTATTATATATATATATATATATATATATATATATATATATATTATATGCCCATTTTATATCCTTACGCCTTTTGTCCCGAGCATGATATGAGCACTAATGTGACCCCGGAGAACAAAGTGCTCCTACCTGATACATGTACTTGAATGTCCCAATTCTTGTTCATGCTCGACAAAAGACTCGTAACTCCACGTGGCGTATTTGTAATGATGCATTACACTAAGGAGGGTAGAACATATTGACATACCGATTGACATGAATCCTCTTTGGGGTACTCGTACTAAAGTACGACTTTAGGGGGATAATCATGCAGGCCACAGCATGAAGGTCCAAGATTTCACCTAGGGTTAAATTAGGCAACTAAATATACTAGATGCATGGGGAGGACAAAATCCCGAGATCGTGTTACAACCAGCCGCCTTGAGATACTGTCTTGACGCGCCGACTGGTCTCCACGGATACTGTGTCATCTGCAACGAGTGGATGACTGTATCCGATTAATTCCTGCTATATATTATATGTTTTAGCAAGGTGGCCTTACGAGGGACCTGTGCTCAATCATACCTGTCTACGCGAACCCCTGGGTTGGCTAGCCTTGCTGGAAGGATACGATCTGAGGATTTTCTAATAACATGATGCGAGGATAACCTCGTCCCACTAGAAACTCGTAGACTTGATTGGCCGTGAAAACGACTTACTTGTATTCTATTACCTTCCGTGAGTAACTGAGGAAAGCGGACTGTCATGGTACGTGATCCAACCCATGTTCTTGTTTGATTGTTGGGTTGGTTATCGTACTATGATAGGCTGTGGACCGAAGTTATGAACGGAAGACTTATTCTGGTTGTGAAGTGCTACTTCTGTGAATGACTGAGGAACATGGTCTATCATGGTACATGATCCAACCCATGTTCTTGTTTGATTGTTGGGTTGGTTATTGTGCTGCGATAGGCTATCGACCGAAGTCACGATCAGGAGATTTTATTGTTTATACCCTTTAACTTATGCGAAAGTTATAGAGTACGACGCGTCCCGACTCCATGCGGCACCTTTTGTCCTTGTTTGGTTGTAAGGGTGCCATATGGGTTCGAGGATGTGGCGTTACCCTATAATGGTAGCATAAGTATTACTATTATCAATCATTCTATTAACTGGGTTTTTAGTCTTATCTCTTGTGCCCCTTTGGCGGTACTTGCTATTCGGGGCTGACCCCGCTGGTTTTGTTTGGCCAGATTCCGTAGCAGAGCCTGAGGACACGATCTTCCTTCCTGACATCCATGGTGCATACTAGGAGCATGGCAGTTCGGGGACTCGAGTGGGTTTCTTCTCCACCACTCCTGCTTATACTTTTGCGGCGTTTAGCCACCGGCACCTGTTAGCCGAATTACTCGATATTTTGTGTCAGTACATAATTGTAATTAAACAGACTGCAGCTGTGTATAATTTTGTACTCCTGACTCTCCGAGATAGCTAAATTATGAATCTAGTCTCTCATGATCATTTTGATACAGCGTCGGGGACGCCTTACAGCTTTATCTTTAATGGTCATCTATTTGCTGATGTGATTTGATTGATTGAGACGTAGAACTCTGTGGGACCATAGGAGACTTGATTGTAGCATGTACCCCCTAGTCTCTTGACAGCCACGATCGCCGTATGACGTTACGTACCTCATATGGTGTAGCTGGCCTAGTCCGTCTCCGTATTTCGGTACTGGGGCGTGACAGACGTAGAGGAGGAATGGTTTGCCGGCGGCAGGTGCCACTAGGACTGGCGGGCTTGTCAAGTAAGCCTTGATATCGTCGAAAGCCTTTTGGCACTCCTCTGTCCAGACGTAAGAGACTCCCTTCTTCATGAGCTGAGTAAAGGGTTGACATTTACCGAAGAGGTTTGCTATGAACCTCCGGATGTATGCCAAACGTCCCTGTAAGCCCCGAAGTTCTCGAAGGTTCTTCGGAGGGTCCATGTTGAGGATGGCTTTAGTCTTCTCGGGATCGACATGAATGCCTTTTGCCATGATGACAAAGCCCAAGAATTTGCCGCTAGAAACCCCAGGAAGGATTTAGCGGGGTTCATTTTGAGTTGATGTGCCCGCATGAGATCGAAGACCGTCTTCAGGTCTTGTAGGTGATCTCTTTTGAGGCGGCTCTTGACTGCGATGTCGTCAACATAGCACTCAACTGTCTTGCGAAGATGTTGACGGAAGATGGTGCTCATAGCTCGCTGGTACGTTGCACCGGCGTTCTTCAAGCCGAAGGGCATTACTGTGTAGCAGAAAACACCCTTTGGAGTCCTGAATGACGTGTGTTTTGCGTCATCGGGGAACATCTTGATTTGATTGTAGCCTGAATACCCGTCCATGAGGACATGCGTTCAAAGCCACATGTGTTGTCGATCATTACATCGGTGATTGGGAGCGGGAATTCATCCTTCGGGCAAGCAGAGTTGAGATCCCTGAAGTCGATACAGACTCGTATCTTCCCGTTCTTCTTGGTGACAGGGACGACGTTGGCTACCCAGTCCGGGTGTTGTTCCTCACGGATGAAGCCACTGGTCAAGAGCTTGTCCACCTCCTGATCGATGGCGTTCATGATGTCCGGGCGGAAGCGTCGCTGTTGTTGTTTGATAGGTTTGGCATCTGGTAAGATGTTCAACCTATGCATCGCGATCTGTGGATCGAGACCCGGCATGTCTTCGTAGCTCCAGGCGAAGACGTCAATATATTCCTTAGCCAGTTGGACTAAAGATTCTCGGTCTTCTCCTTCCAAGCTTTTGCTGATAAAGATGGGTTTAGAAGAAGACCCATCCCCGAGGTCGATCTGCTCGACTTCGTCTTCGGTGGGAGGTTCTCGTAACTCAAAACGAGACTCCCATTGTTCTCCTAGGCGTTGAGCCCAGGGTTCCTCTTCGAAGGGTTCCGGCGGTTGGTCTTCGCCTTCATCTTTCTGAGGTTGCGCCGATGTCATGTTAGCTGACAGCACTTTCCTGAAGACTGATCCGATACTGGTATCGGAATCCCACGTCGATGCTTCTGACGAGTGGGAATGTTCTATGTCTTCTGCGTCTGAACTCTCTGGAGTTGATGGCGGCGTGACATAGCCTAACCCCCGTCGAGTCCGATTATAGTAATCCTGTGGCTTTCCATTGGGCATCGAAAGCCGGACAGGGAGATGCCGACCCTTGCCGTAGTTTAGGCCTTTATTGCTTTTCAGGTCGTAGCCCATCTTTGGATGATGTGCTTAGCCGCATCTCGTGTATCGATAGACTTGTACTCTGCCGGTATCAGGTTCGGGCTCGATTGACGGGAGGTTCCGACGACGCTCGATTTTGCCCGAGATGATGGTGCCTTCGTCTCGGCTTCGTGGAGGGACTATGAAGACTCCTTGAGACGGGACTATTTGATTGTGGTAGACGGTCGTTACTTGTGTTTGCAACGACCGTAGAGCGTTGTCTAATGTATACATGGCATTCCAGTGTGGAAGACAAGAATAATTGAAAGACACTCTATTATTGATAAAGTACGAGATTTTATCCCGTGGGATTACATTGTCGAAGGAGGGTGCGTCTACATTAGCAGAGATATATTCGCCAAGCTCCTCATCTGTAAGCACTGGGGCCGGATCAGGAGAGTCCTCCACCGCTCTGACTTTGGGGTCTGAGAGGGTTATGTGAGCCCTCTCCGGCATCTTGGATGACTGCGGCGGCTTGCCTTTAAGACGCACCTTGAGGGGTGCCTCGGTTGCGCCTCCGATGAGTGGCGCCTTCCCTTGTAATTTTACCACCAGGGGAGCCGCTGTTTGTGGTGGCTTCCCCTTGAGGCGTATCTTCAGGGGAGCTTCGCGAGCCGGACGCTTTTCCTGATAGCTTGATGCTCATTGGAGGCACCTTCTGGGTGGTCTCCCTTCAGACGGATTTTCAAGGGGGCGTCAGGAGTCACTTCGGGCTCCAAGTCCTGGCTCTGTTGCCGTCTCTGCTTCATCATCGGCGTCGTTGGCTTCCTCCTCGTCAAGTGGCTTGTACAAGTCGGAATCGGTGAAGTAGGCCTCAATCCCTTTGAAGGGATCGATATCTGCAAACTCCGTCCGGATGACGCCGTTGGTGGATACATATTTCATGCATTGGTGGAGCGTGGAGGGCACCACCATGTACTCATGTAACCATGGTCGTCCGAGTAAGATGTTGTAGTTGACCTCGGCATCCACCACATAACAAGTCACCTCAGTTTTGAGGCTGCCGATGTGACACTTCAGCCGGATCTTGCCCAGTGGCTCGCTCTTGCTGGCGTTGAAGCCGCTGATGGTCGTATTGGAGGGCGCCAGCCGGTACATTGGGATCCCCAGCTTTGATAGCAGCGCCTTTGGAATGATGCTTAGGGAAGACCCCGGATCGATCTGAATCCTGCTCACCTTTACCGAACCGATGTACCCTGTGTAATACAACGGTCGGTTATGTCGGTGATGCTTGAGCAGCATGTCTTGTTGGGTGAAGGTTATGTTTGGGATAACTTCATCCGCACAATGACAGTGTGCACAAGTAGTTGGGAGGTCTTCAGCTGCTTGACCTGACTGAGAAAGGATTCGGCATCCTTCAGAGCTTCGCAGAGAGCTTCTCGGGAGTCCTTGGAGAGACGCAGGAGCTCGAACAAAGACAAGCGTGCAGGAGTACTGGCCAGTTGTGCCAGAATGTCAAAATTGTGGGGCTTGGCTAGCCCCGAAGCATTTTCTTTCCGCAGAGGTCTGTCGAAACGGGCCTCCACTTGCTTTTGTTTATTGGCTGCTGAGGGCTTGGATGGACCCTCCTCAGGGATGGTGCCAGGAGGCACCACTTCGGACGGCAGCTTCACCGGGCTGGGAGTTCTGTTGTGCACGCGTCTGCACAGGAAGCGCCTCTTCCGTTGAAGAAGAGACCGTGCGGCAAGACTTGATCTTCCTGCCTTTTGCTTTGGAGGTAGGGCGTACCTCCGGTTGAGTTACCTCGGAGACGAGGTCGGGGTGAACCCAGAGGACCTCTCCTCGAGATGTGGTGAGTGGGACAAGTCCACTCACATTGTTCACGGGTGGGTGGCAAATTCACCACCTCCATTGTCGCCTTAGGGATGGGGACGACGCCATCTTGTGTGGTAGTCGGCGGCAAGGTGCCGAACTGAAGTGACACCACATTAGCTGACACCGTCTTCTCTTCGTAGTCGACGGAGATTACATCCGTATTGATCATGCGCTGGATGTAATTTTTGAGGACGTAGCAGTCCTTAGTCGGGTGTCCGACAAACCGATGGTAGTGACAGTACCTCGGGTTGTCCACTTTCTCGACTTCATCGGGCCGCTTCGGGTCCGGAAGCTTGATCTTGTCACCCTGCTTCAGTATCTCAAAGAGTTGCAGGGTGTCGTCATCATTGAATGAATAAACCTCCTTGGGTCTCGGTGTCAGTGGAGGCTTTTGAGTAGGCGCAGATGCGCCCTTCGAGGCATTAACAGTCAATGCCTGTTTCCCCTTTGTTTCTCGTCCGGAGTTGTTGGTTGCGGACTTTTTCCCCTTATCGTCAAAGGCGGGGAAGCTAACACCCAGAAGACGTGCATTGGCCGCCTTCTTCTCTGCAGCTCAGCTTCAATGATTAGGGAGCTCCAGTCGGGAGGGGGAGTAGAGTTAAGCCAGAGCTTTACTGCAGGCAGCATGTTCATACTGCAAGCGGAGAGAAGCGCATGTTCTGGCATGCCTGGAGGTAGCCTGAAGCAGGCCTGACGGAAGCGTTCGATGAATGCCCGAACCGTTTCCTTGTCCTTCTGGCGTATCTCAATGAGAGACGCCATCGTCATGTCCTTCCCACCGTCGTAGAAGCGGTCGAGGAAGAGGCGTGTCAGGTCGTCGAAGGACGATATGGAATTATCGGGGAGGCTGCAGTACCAGTCATACGCCACCCCTTTCAGGGCCCCAACAAAGATGCTGGTGAGGAGCGCGTCCTCCTTCGGAAGATGCCCTGTCTGCGACTGGAAGTACTGTCAGGTACCGTCGTGGAGAGTCCTTCCCGTCATACGGCAGTGAGTGTTTGTGGTTTATACTTTGGGGGATAAACCACCTTGTTCCACTCAAGGGGATAAGGCTGGGGAATGCCCATCTTCTGGCGCTCCTCCTGCCTGTTCTTGGACTCGAAGCGCTCTCGCAGATCTTTGATCATTTCGACCACGTCCTCCGTGGAGCTAGGAGTCGGGGAAGGAGATACCACCTGGAGTGGAGCGTTTGAGGGCTCCGATGTCCGGGGTGCTTCTGTGTCTGAGGGTGTCCGTTGGAGGGGCACACTCGACTCTCCATTGGCTCCTGGGTCGGGACCATTCTGAAGGTGTCCTGATCAAGGCCGACCGCATCTCAAACACTGCTTGAGTCAGTGCTTGCATTGAGGCAGAGAGGTTTTGAGTCCTCCCTCTAGCGAGTCTATGCGCTGGACAATGTCCTGTGGCGGCGCATCAGTCTCAAGATCACCCCCGGTCATGTATACTGTCATGACACGGCCGGATGTGGATGGATTAGTCGAGGCTTCGCTCTCAGCCTCGCTCTCATATGGGGGAGTTACTTCTCCTGGTGTTTGGCCACCCCAGCCACATTCTGGAGTTCGTCTTCGACAGGCGCATCTGCAAGGGCTGACTGCCCTCAGCTCTGTCTTGAAGGGCCTCTTCGTTTTCAGCACTACCCCCGGCGGTGTCCTGGAGGACATCATCATTTTGAGGGGCTTCAGGGAGGCCATCTTCGCCTTGATGAAGATCCGCCGCAGCTGTGCTTTGGACATCTTCGTCTTCGGAAGGAGGCTCGACAAGGGTCTGGCTACCCCCAGCTTCCTCCAAGGACTTCTTCCTCGACCGAGTGCCTTCGAACACTCCAAGGTCGTGACAGCTGCCTTGGTTTTCCTCGGCTGGCTTTTGGATGAAGACGAGGAATTGGCAGTCGTCTTCCGGACAGATGAGGAATTGGAGATCACGTTGCATGACGCAACCTTTAGTTCCTCTTCTGCTGACACCTTCGTCCCAAGGCGATGTCGGAGGGGTGTCGATGATTGTAGCCGTTGGAAGACCGACTGCTTTGGCGGTACCTACCGTCTTGCAACAGCAGTTGATGGTGACCACTGCACAAGTGTGCCCCATGAGAGGCGCATCGTGCTTGTTGGTCAACTCTCCTGACCGGCGCTTGTGAGTGATCACGTTGCGCAAGTCAGTTGGAGGAGAGTGCTACCCTCACACCCCTCTCAGGCGCATGGCAGGGCCAAGCGCCGGGGTGGTCGGGTGAGTGCTGCGCCCCCTGATCTAATACCAAGCAGGCATCACGATCAGTAGTGGGGGAACCACAGCATTTGAAGTGACTTGAACGGACCTCGAACGCACAACCAGAGGAGGCGCGGGAGTTCAAGACCACAGAGTTTGCCTCTCTCGGCTTGGTTGTGCACGCAGTGAATGCGCCCAAGCGAGATGAGGACTTTGAAGGTCGACTCGTTGTCGGTGCAGAAGCACTTGAGTCAACCTTGTACAGCTTGCCATCGGCAGCGCGCGTGATTGTAAGCGCGTGCCTCTGGCCGGCTGCTGGCATAGCACGTTTGTGGCGCATGGCCCGTGCCGCCTTGGATTTCTTCGTACCAGCCCGCTGGGGTGCATAGTAATTCAGCATCCAAATTCTCCTCGCCATTACAGCGAGTGAGTCTGTCAAAGACAGAGGCTCTTTGTGGCGCATCAGAAGTGATGCGCGGGGCATTGGCTGCGCCCCTGCTCCGTCGACGTATCTTCCTCGCCTGAGAGGAAGATGGCTGGGGAACGTGGTCAGCCGCACTGCTTCCCCGAGAGATGCGCTGCATCAGCGGGCGCACCTTGACTGCTGAGGACGTCAGCAGGAAGGGAAGGCTGGACGGGCGCATCCCCTTCAACGGTGGTGCCCGAGGCGTCGACTTTGCGCACCCAGACTGCGCGGGTCTTCTTCGGCTTCGACAGCCGCTTCGAAGGACTCGCACTTCCTTCAGAAATGAACTCCTCGTACGCCTGTTGATTGAGGCGCACTACCAGCATCTTGTGGGAGGAGCCCACCTTCACGTCGTCGGCCTGTGACACGACTTTCTCGGTAGAGGAGAAAGAGGTCCCCAGCAGAGTCGCCAGCTTGTTTGCCATTAAAATTGTTTTGATTGAAATCTTAATACAAACAGAACAGTGATACAATATAGGACTTAGATGTAGTCCTAGGAGTACACTTTTATTTAAGCTGGGTCCTTAGTGCCAATGGAGCGAGTGGTAATGACGTTGACTCCGTTGACCGGCTGACGGCGGTTATCGGTTCTCTGAAGGTGTTGATTGCTCTGGGTGCTGGAGCTTGCTGAGAGGAGGAAGACGTTGAGTGTCTAAAACTGCCTCTCCGGTGATTCTCTGTTGTGGATTCTCTGTGAGTCTTGTGTTCTGAGTCTCTTTCTTCTGAGTCTCTGTGTGTGTGTGAAGGGGATGATCCTTCTATTTATAGTTTTGCAGGCTGGCTGCTCATGCACGCATGTAGGATGCGCCGGTGTGGGGACGCCACGTGGAGGTTGTTGATGGAGGCGCATGGATGCTGCGCCCTGATCGAGGGGGAGAACTCTTCATACTGCTGTTGTGAGCCGGCACGTAGCAGAGGGAAGATCTTTCCGTTGCTGAAATCTCGGATGAGTTGAGTCAAAGGACACGTGTCGTCGACTCATGGTTCGAAGATCTCGGATTTGGTGGAGAGGAGTGATCTGGTGAGCTGCGCCTTGGATTGGGCGCAGGAGGAGGCTGCGGCTCATAACCTTTAGGAGTTAAAAACCATTTAGAGCGCATGGCTTTTGAGGCGCATGCAGGGACCTTACCTTCTGTCTTTCGGGATCAGAGATCAGTCTGGGGCGCATGGCTTTTGAGGCGCATGCAAAACTCCAACCGGAGACTCTTCTTCTGTCTTTAGGGATCAGTGAAGGGTCTGAGGCGCATGGCTTTTGAGGCGCATGCTGGTTTGGACGCATGGCCGTAGAGGCGCATGCGGGTGTGGACGCATGGCCGTAGAGGCGCATGCGGGTGGCCACGTGGCAGTAGCCGTCGGAATAGAGTCATGATGATGCTGACGTTGCCGACGCTTTCGTTTTCTGAATAAAGCTGTCAACTGTTCAGACTTTGGGAGGCGTGCTGCCAACTCTGTCAGTTCAGCATTTAATGTTGGTGACGTTCGATGGACAGCTGAGTGGGCGCGTCGGTTGGCGTTCCACTCGGTATGGAGATGTGTGGGGGCGCACCCTCTATAATGCGCCGAGTACTGTAGGGTGCGTCTGTGTGATGCGCCTGATGCCGAAGGGCGCGTCCGTGTGATGCGCTGTCTGGCTGGCGCATCGGACATGTCTTTTAATGATGCGGCTGTCTCGCTCTTCGAGTGCTATAAATAGCCGTTTGGCTGAATTCGAGGCGTCCGGTTCATCCATTTAATGTAAATTCATTGCACGGAATTCGGAGGGCCATCCACTTGGCGCGTGGGTTTGATCTGCCCGGCCTATAAATAGTGGCATGGAGAGAAGATTTGCTTCTCATTCTCTCACGTACTTCCAATATGAACTTGAACATACGGGTGCATTCTGCTGACGAAGTGCTCCCGAGGGTGAAGATGAGACGCTGTGTTGTCTTTGATGCACTTGAAGGTGACTGTTACATCCAAAAGACGGAGTCGAGGGCTTCTGAGGCAGGCGGAAGGTGCCTGTTGCATCCAAAGATAGGGATGCTCGAGCCTCGTCTCCGTTATTTCGGAAGAGCCGTAGATCGGAATGGCGGTGCTAGGCTCTCTCTTCCTTCAAAGTGGGTGTCGCCCACTTTGATTGTGTTGAAAGCTGCTCCTTTAGCCGCGGTTTCGATCACGGTCTTCCTTCGGCTTTGGAGGCTCTTTCGAAGCCTCCCCTGGCCACAGCATTTGTGGTGCTCTTCTCTTCCTTGGTTCCAGCCAGAGGGTTAAATGCTTTGTGTCGAAGCATTTATCGGGCGAGCCTGGTTGGAAGAGCGGCACATAACTGGGCTCTGCTCGGCCAGGTGAGCCTGGCTGGAAGAATTTGGCTGAAGGGATGCACATAACTGAGCTACTGAAGAGATGATGGGATGCGCCTGGATGGAGGCGCATGGTATCTGCTGCGCCTCACTGGTGGCGCATAGTGATGCTGCGCCTATCTGGAGACGCATGGTGGCCGCTGCGCTTATCTGAAGGCGCACGGTGGCCGCTGGCTGTAGGCTTAGGATCTTTCCTTTGTAGAATTTCTCCTTTGTACAACCTTTTCTAGACATGTAATCTTTTATATATAAATAAAAAGTCCTTCTTATTTGACTTTACTGTGAAGTTCTTCGTCTGAGTTCTAGCGCATGTAGTGTCTGGCGCATGGGCTTTCTGGTTGTGAAATTCTATGCTTCTACAGCTATCTGAGACATATATGAGTCTGTATGCTGTAATGTCATGCCACGCTCCCGTAGGAGCAATCGTCCTCGCTAAGGCGTGATGCCGCACGAGCCTAGATTGCGCTCGTGCAAGACGGGTTCCATAACGGCCGATTTCAGTGGCTACGACGGGATCGTCGCACAGAAGTCCCATACAGAGACATTGAATAATAGCAGCAGAAATTTGAATCAAAACACAAGTTATTCAAAGAAGCTCTTTATTGATATTGAAACAATGATTACATTTGGGGCGCAAGGCCAAGATTACAATTACTCATGCTCACTCTTCTCACATTTTACAAGTTCACTCAGCTCTCTCTCATCTCTCAATTACAAGTCTTGATCCAGCGGAAGCTTCGGAAGGCGATGTCCATACATTATGTCTTGTATAAGTCTTTACTCCATGCGGCCGCGCGCTTCGAATCGCCAAGGAACTCCGTGCCTCGACGCATCCAAGCGAGCTCCGCGCCACGAGCTTCTACCTGTGCCTGAACATATAAACTATGTGGGTGTCAGTACTCAACTGTACTGGTGGAATGAGCTCCTCGCCCACCCATACAAAACCAATACGTTTACTTTACTTTTGTGCAACATAGTCCCTTCTTATCAATTGTCTTTTAGTCTTGCCTTAGGATCAGTTTTGTGACCGACGCCTTGCCTATTTTGTGTCTTTAGACCATCTCGTGCTTGCAACGACAATGTTAACTCATACCTTGCCTCAAGACCATTCTCGTGCCAACAACGTTAACCTATCGAGTCGTGTTTGCCTTACGGCTTAAAATCAGAGACGCAACTAGCGATGAAGCTCCATTTTTCCGTGTGACCGTGCTACAAACCCTTGCTGAGGCCGTGCCTCGCAATTCAGTGAGACTTAACCATATCGCCGCCTCGCAGCCTTGCCGCCTAGCGGCCCTTACTACTTTGACCACCAACTGACCCAATTAAGACTTGTGAATCTTAGTGTCACTCAAACAACTTTGCCTTGCCGGTTTCCTGACTTAAACTCAAACAACTCAAACCCAACTTTTGTAACTCATATGTCAACACTTGAGACTTGACGCCACATCTCGTGCTGAAGCACGACGCCTATGTTGAAACTCAATCTTAGGCCCAAACTTTGTGTTCTAACTGTACACACCTTCAACTCAACTCAATCCAAAGGCATACATGCGGATAGCCGCTATTGGCCGACATCTATATGAACTTGGCCACTAGCATCACAAGCTATACCTTGACGTATAGTTTTGTTAATCGGGATCCTTTCGACGCAAGTAGCTAGCCCCGTCGCAAGTCCCCGCTTAACCTGTGCCAAAACATTACGCACACTATACCCTGTTCCCTCCTAGGCCGAGTCGGCCCCATGGCCCAGGGTTACCGCTCGAGGGTTCATCGCCCTTGTCGATAAGTTGTCAAATGACCATGCAAGACTCGACACAAATTGACGTCTCACACAGTCATTCCTCTACCAAAACCAAGACTTCTATCCTTGAGACCCCTCGACGACCCATGGTCGCGAGCATTCCTTCCTTGAGACCCCTCGACGACCCACGGTCGCGAGCATTTCCTTCCTTGTTACCCTATCATTTGGTTCAACTCATGAATGCCTATTTGATAGTCCTTTCTCAAAACTCACTTTGAATCAATTGTGATCCTTGCCTTAAAAACTAAGTCCGTGCATCGTACCTTAAGCCAATCGTGCTCTATGCGACGCTGTCGCCCAAGCCCTACCTCCTATGACGGGTTTTGGGATCGTGGGACTATTTAACTTGACAACCGAAATGAGCGGGACAACACTTGGAATGACTTAGGTCGACCGGCATAACTTTGCCTAACTTACTCAAGCCTACGACTTAACCCGAGGGACGAGCAAAGGCTATGCCAAGCCTTGCGCAATGGGACCGTGCACGCTTTATCAAGCGTTCATGTGGGCGACGCTATGACTTAGGCTAACTCTTAGCTTTTGCACCGAAGACCAATATTCCTTCTCCCAAGCCAGGGACGAAGGGCCGAGTGTCATTTTCAAAGCACTCCGTGCACCAACTCTAAGCCGACCGTTAGACCTTTTTCCATGTTCTAACTCATTTCGATCGTCGGAATTATTCCCTTTAGCTATGTGGATTCATCTCTTTTATTATTAAGCCTACTTGTGCAAGTTGAAAATATGCGTATTATTATGTGAAGGCAAAGATGAGGCAAGTTCACCGAAACTACCCCCTGAGCGAGCGGTCGCCTCGACCGAGCGATGTTCCGAGTAGCCGTTGCAAGGCTAAGTCCGAACGCCGTCGGCGTTTCGATTCCTCCGATTGACTGAGCGGGACGGGGCACTACATAACGCCTCACTTAGTGCCTCCCGTGTTTTGGAGAGACGTAGTAACTAGAAAATGGATAGTCGAGCAGATATATTGGCAATATGTGCTAATATATCAAAATTGGAAGGCTTGTCAAGTCCGAAGAGAGTAGAAGTCTTCGAAGACTTGTCAAAACTCACATCTTTCTGTTTTTCTTTTTCTCATGAGGTCTGCTTTGATGGTCCTGATTCTGATGATGCCAAAATGGTAGATGGACAAGGAGCAGCTACAGTAAAAGGATTATCTTTTTGGTCTTGATTGGAGGCACGTATGTATGCTTTTTCGGATCTGGTTTCCCCGAATAGAGCTTTCTTGATCATATTGCATGATTTACTCTTTTTTTCTTGCTCTATCTTGGAAGTAGACGAGGTAGATTTTGGTCCATATCTTTAAGAAGATCGGGATGGATCCACATGACTTAACCATGCTGAGTAGTAATAGGACAAGTCCGGTTATCTATCATGAATCGGAGGAAGATTAATAATTGTAATGTTGCTTTCGGTATCGGTGTAACACCGTCTTGCACTTCAGTTACAAAAAATCTCCAAACTGGAGAAAAAAGATTTGCAGAAACCTGTTTCTCATCTGTATGCTATGTGATGGCCTTTGAATCCAATAGTTGCTGGATATGATTCTTCAATATGCATCATCCTTCGAAGGATGATGCACACACTAATGATAAAAACAATACTTTGGATCATTGGTTCGCTCTACTTCCTTTGGCCTTCGAGGGGGAGGTAGTTGCAGGTTATTTTCCTTCATAAGTACCTGGAAGATGTCCAATGTGAGGGCTTTATTGATGGTGTAATATGGCTTAGGCCTTGGAGCAGCTAGAGATTTTTATTTGGGCTGGAAAGCAGCTGTGGAAATATCCACCGTAAAGGACTCCTTCCCTTTATTGGTTTTCCCAGAAGTGTTGTTGCTCTGGGGATGCTTTCCTTTGTCTTCGAGTTATTTCAACCTAATCAAATGCAGAACCTAGACTGATTCTTCATCCATCTCGGTAGCAGCAATGAAGGATGGCCAATCATTATAATCTCTAGGGCCAATGCAAAACCTGATTGTGGGTAAAAAGTTACCCTTACATGTATCGATGAACACTGACTGAGGAGTCCCGGGATGCAACTTCATCTATAACCTCCTGAACAGTTCGATGAATTCTCGAGCCGGCTCTTTGTTCTCTTGCTTTGTAGCAATAAGCTTTGACAAAGAGGCATCACATGTCCCTTCATAGAATCTAGTAAGGAACAATTTCTCCAAGTATTTAAAGTTTTAATACAATCGTCAGGTAGATTGCAAAATTATTCAAAGGCTACTCCCTTCAAGTTGCCAATAAATAATTTAGACCATAGTGCATCATTCTTTGGTATGTGAACGGTCTGGAAGTAAAAGTATGTCAAATGTTGTCTCGGGGAACCTGTTCCATCATAAGAAATCAGGGATTAAGGTTTGTACTTTGGAGGAAAACTACATCATCCCATTCTGAAGGATAAGGGCGTGACATTCCTATTTGATGTAGTTCCTCCTTTGAAGTCATATCATCTAATCGAGCATTGATGTCCCGAATAGCTTCGAGAGTATCAATCGACTGGCTTACAGAGGTGGTCTGTATGACAATTGGTCGTATCTATTGTAGCACTAGTGTAGAGACATTTCCAACTATCGGTGATGGATTAGGGTTGGACACCCAATTGTATCTTAATCAACAGGAGTTTGAGTTGACGGATAGATTGATGTAGAGCTATTTGCAAGTTCATGATTGTTTACATTTGTTGCATCATCACCATAATATTTTGTAATATGGTTTCCATATTATCAATTCTCTGTCGATCATTATTACTGCCTTTTTTACTACCAGTCACATATACAGAAGTTGTATATGGACTGCCAGATGGAGAAGTATGCAAGAAAGCATTACTAGAACTAGTACGCTTGATCATGACTGTGAATTGTATTATCTCTTTCTGAAGTGTGAGGTCCTCTGTTATCAGATTAAGATGTAGAATGTCAAAGACTGGGAGAATGTTACCCCCAGATTATTTTGTTTGGGAACTTGGAGTGTACCAGAAGAGTGTCTAGATCGAGAACGGGTTCCTTATAAACACCTTCAGGTGAAGTAGCTCTTTGACCTCCCTAGATGAAGAGGATGAATGTGCTTGATCATCACCTTGGCTGTATGTTGAATAGACCGAGGCCTCTTATAACTCATCTTCTTTATCCAAAGTTGTCGCCCAAGACACGACAAATCCAGAGAGTTCGATTGCAATCTGGTGAAGACAGATCGCCTAATTGGTTGATCAACTATCTTTGAGCAACAACAGTTGATAACAATCGTTGTACGAGAATGTCTTTAACATGACATAGCTGTGTTTGATGACACCTCTGTTGATTTATGCTTATGTCGAAGTATATCACACAAGTCAATAGAAGGGTGTATGACCTCCTTTCCCTTTTATGCGACTGGACAAAGTCTGTGTATGGGAGAGTTGGTTTCTTAACTCGTCGACCTATTTTATGTACATGGGAATACCCAGTACTTAGGTATTGCGTTGTTTTATCATGTGGACTCATTTTAGGTACATTGGGAAGCAATGTACATGAGTCTACAACATGTGTAAGGGAGGCGCATGGATAATTGGGGCACATTGATTTCACCATGTATAGCTTCCCATCATCAGCATGCATAACACAGAGAGACGCATGAACCGTGTATCCTTCATAACGCATAGAATCTGACGAGAACGAAAGTCTGTGGAAGGCAGAATTCTTATCTCAATTATGCATCTAGAGTTCTGTATTGAAGCAGAACTCTCATCTCGATTCACCAAGTGAGAAGAAAAAGTTTCCAATATTTGAATTTTTAGCATCGTAGTGTTTTCTTCTGCCAAAATTTAAAAGTTGTACATTCTTTTTGGCCATATTGGAGCGAAGGATTCCATTACAAGTGTTAACTTTCTTCACAGACGCATGATTAGCATGCGCCTTCTTGGTGTTCTTCTTTCCGTGAGAAGCACATGACTTAGTTGATGGCTCATTGGTAGAGCCTCTCTAGACACATGGTGTGTATCCTGCATCTGAATAGTAGCAATCATTAGACAACATTGTGGTTGGAACTGAGCCATGCGTCTTCGAGCTGTTATTTTGGCCAACAGTGGCCAGAGCTTTTCCTTAGCATTAGCAGTGTTAGGAAGAGCAGGAAGAGACTTCGAGATCCAAGCTTTGTGAACGCACCTGGCTTTCTGCCTTTTGGTGGTTGGAGTGGAGTCTTTCTCCGACAACATCGCTTCATATGCTTGTTTGTTGAATTATAACGAATATTTTCTCAACTAAACCTAGCTTGGTCACATCAGATTGTGCCACCACTTTCTCATCGGTAGAGGAAGTCGTCCCCAGCAGTCGCCATTTTGTTTTAACACAAAAAAGTCCAAAAAATATGATCTTTTGTATTATTATGAAGAAGAAGTACAACATGAATCTTAAACAAGAATTTCGAGTACAATAGAATATGGGGATTAGGGAGATAGAGATTAAGTCTACTTTGACTTCTTTACTCGTTGACGATCTGATGCAGAAGTTCTTGAAGCTTGGTCGTTGATGAAGGTAGTGAGGGGAACTTCATCACTGAAAGCTCTCTCTTTCTCTCTGAAAGTTCTTAGCAAAGAAGCAGTATACGTAGTCTCTCCTTGTGTTTGTGCTATATCTGTTATGCGAGAAAGGAACTGTCCTCTATTTATAGCTTTTCTTTACTGGAATAGCCATATGCATATGTGTAGAAAATATACTGTCTTCTGCCTCAGAGATGCATGAAACTAGGTAGGCGCATAAGCCTTAGTGGTTAGTGGAGAGTAAACGTACTCGAGAATCACTTATAGCTTGCCATGTATTTTAAGAAGTACTGTACGAAACATTGCCATGTCAGCACACGATTTATTTGATGAGGACCACTATGGTCAAATATTGTTAAACGCATAGCAATTGCTTGCTTATTGCAAGTAATAGCTTTTCTTTTAGTAACTATCTGTCAGTCAACACTTGAACGCATAGCTTTTCCAATTGCTTACTGCAAAATACTGATATGGAAGTAGATGCATACAACTGCTTCCTTTACAGCTGGTAAAAGTAATAATAGGGATGACAAAATTATTGACATCTTCCACGTAGTCAGGACACTGCACACTGCCAGAGGTTTGTCTCTTCACACAAAAGACAAAAGCACATCTGCTGAATGAACTACTGCATCTCTCTGTCCCATCTTTAGACACTATGTCTTTTAGAAATTCTAAGTCTAACAACTTCTGACTTAGGAACTTTATATTTTTAGGTGCATGACATCTATGCACCTCTTTAGTATTTTTCATGCTTCTACAGTCTCGTGGTACAGTCATGACAAAGTTTATGAAAATGTACTAACAAATAGTATCTCTTAATTTTAGGTCTACATGCACAACAATGAAATATGAGTAACATTTATTGCATCATGTATAACTTGAAAGCACAGTAACCATAAAAAGTAATCATAAACAGTAATCATAAGTGCGACTGGATGAACTAGAAATAAATAGACAGGAATTGCATTAACTAAATAATAAAGATGCTACTAAATATAAGAAGTAAATATGGCATCTTACCAGACATGATGTACAAAATGGCAGTATCTAGTAACTCGAACCTTTAGATCAGTGAAGCAATAAAAGACAACTTTCGCAAACGTTATCAAATGTTGAAACAAACATCACCAAGTTTTGGAATAAAAAAATATTACGATCGCCTACCCATAAGTCCAATTCTGGACACAAGAGCAAAATCGTAAATTCGGGTCAAAAGGATGTCTGTCGTTGGATCTGCTTTGCACCAAAAGTGTGTCAAATTCTACGGTCTCTAAAGTTATCAAGTTATATGTTTATAGGTCCGGTTTGACGATATGAACTCAACCGTATATCAAAAGTTGGATTCCGATGAGCCGTGCACAATTTTGTCTATTGGATCGGGGTCGTAGGCCCGCTAGAATAGCATTTCGGTCGACCTTCTCAAAATCGGACAAAACTTGGCTCAAAGGACCAGAAAAATGATACGAGCCCATTGGCACAAGTTTTGTCGAGATGACGAACATGGATGAAGTTGTAGGCTAGTTTACAAAGAGGTCGATACGGGGTATCTCGACAGATACGCCTCAATTTCATCGTGCGCACACAACAAAATTGAGTTTCGTCGAATCCCACACGACCGTAAAGTCGATACGCACCTATTAATGCTTTTGGTTCGCGTGCATGTCACCCGGTTTGTCAGAGCGCATGCCTTATCAGAACATTTTCTAAAATATTATATTTGAAAACTGTTTTTCTTGATTTTGGAAATCTGATTTCTCGACGCATGGTCGACAAAATTAAAATATACTAAATAGGTTTTGAAGCCCTTTAGGTTGGCTACAACTTTGTTCAATTGTTTTTGGGTTTCTAAATGATTTGACCAAAACTGACCTTCCAAATTAGGGGTTTGAGCCCATAAATAGTTCTATTTTCGAATAATATTTGGACAACTTTGCTTCGATCTTCTGAGGAACCTACTAGTTTATATCAAATTATATTTGAAAAGGTTTGAAGAGTTATTGCTGTGAAGTGGGCTTCCCCAACTACACTGTTGTTTCTTCTATTGTGTGCTGCTGCCCTTCTGTCATGGCGTTTGGCGATGACGGTGGTCTGACGGCCGTGACAGACGGCACAGAGGGAGAAGATAGAAGGAGGATGCGCGAGAGGTCTTTGGGACGATCACGATGAGTTTAGGAGAATAAAATGCCGCTATCGAATTTTTTCTTCTCAAGGTTTAAATCTTGATTTTAATTAAATTTAATTCAAATTGAATATGATTCGTTGTAATCATGTGGAGAATTGGTTTTAAACACAGGCAAAATATAGGGAAGATTTGATTCAAAATTTGGTAGGAATTTGGAGGGTTTTTTGAATCCTTGAACCCCCATGTTCACCGTACAGGGTCGGGCTTCTTGCAGGTTTATATCTCACGAGTTGATGATTAAATCGCGAGAAGTTCACTTTTTTTTTCTTTTTTTTTTCTCAAGTGATATATATGGATTACCTATAAATAGATGCATACCTACCCTGCTTACCTAAAATCTAAAAACTTAGAATATTTCAAATACAATATTAGTGAATTTGTAAATAGATAATTATAATCACTAAGAGCTGTTTGTACAATTAACTCTATAACTAATATTTATTATAAATAAATCTCTATTTCTAATAAGGAAAAAACTCTAAAATTTCTAAAAGCAAAATAATAACTTCTAATTAAACTAAAAATTATATCTGTAAAAAAAAATTCCTTGCATAAATCATGTATAAAATATTTACCATATAAAAAATTAATCATAAACTTATTGACTATATATCAATACTCCAAATTAAATAAATAATTAATAAAATCCCTAATAATAAAATTATTTAAATAAATAATTTGAAAATTTTGAGGTAGTTTACACTCTACCCAACTATAAAAATTTCGTCCTCGAATTAAATTAAATCCTAATATAAAGGAACAAGTATTTAATGCTATATATATATATATATCTATATATATATATATATATATATATATATATATATATATATATATATATATATACATATATATATACATATATATATACATATATATATATATATATATATATATAATATATATATATATATATATACTATATATCAATACTCCAAATTAAATAAAAATATTATTAAAAAATCCCTAATAATAAAATTATTTAAATAAATAATTTGAAAATTTTGAGGTAGTTTACACTCTACCCAACTATAAAAATTTCGTCCTCGAATTAAATTAAATCCTAATATAAAGGAACAAGTATTTAATGCTATATATATATATATATATATATATATATATATAATATTATATATATATATATATATATACCTTGATTCCGAGAAGATGGAGAAGGTGGTTACGAATAGAATTCCTAATTTAACGTTACATTCCAAGGGCTATGGTACACTTATTTCAAGACCCTACCCAACCTATATAATTTGGTTGGCCATGAAAATTAAAGTTGCAAGACTTTTGAGAAGGACAATTTCTAAGGAGAATCACGTGAATATTGGGCACTATTGACCGCAGCCATGGATCCTAAAGGAAGCCCCGATATTGGCACGGTGTTCTTGGTCAATAACTTCTATGGGAGAATTATTACAATTTAACATCACTCTTATATGGGTCATGCTTCTACAAGATAGTTGGCATCTCTTGTTTGAATATAACAAAAATGTGTCAGTTCAAGGGATTTCACCCTTTGCCTAACATGGGTGACTAAGAGATGAGATTGAAGAGTAAGAATTCATGAAACAAAAGATGAGAGTCTATAATAAGTTCATAAAACCATGTTATAAAATTTAGATTTGAAGACGATGAATGAGTAGGTAGGCATTTGGAATCTTTAAGTCGTAATGACTAGTGTGTGCGGGTTAGTATTTGGTGTTGCGTAGGAGGCATGTGCTTGCTTGAGTGGAATGCATATGTCATAGGTATGATGCGTCTTGCATGGATCATGGGTATTCAGTTTGTTTGAGGGAATGGGTCGATATTGCATGGGTAAAATAAAAATGGAACAAAAATAGGCCTCTATGGTTTGTTTTAAGGAAAATGTGTCATACATGTGGTGTAATTGAAATGGAGCACAAGAAGGTACATTTGTGTAGGACATGTATGTCATGTGTGTAGAGTGGTTCCTATTTTTCGAATGTAAAAAAAATTAGAAGGAAAAGGCTAGTATTGTGCACCAAATATCAAAGTCACGGTAGAGATTATCAAATGATACAGATAGAAGTGGACATGAACCACTGATTTATTAGCCCAATTAGAACCATTCTATCCCAATCACTCGCTAATTCAAAGAAACCCTATGTTCTTAGAGAGGCTTGCAATCTACATATTTTAGAAATTCTATTCTTGAAATTAAAACTTTGACACGATTCTATGATAGAATGGGATATAAAGAATCAAGTTCGCGATCTTTGTATCTTGATTGTTGGAATAACCGCACGATAAAATGGAACGATATGCAATACGGGAGAAAAGTCAAGTACGAAGCTCGTACAATGATTTTGAGCAATTGGAAGAAATGGTGGTATATGTCATTCTTGCACTCCAAATTTTTACGAGTTGCAATAGTGGCACATGAACTGAGGGGTATCATGTTTAACCTTCTTATGGAATATATAAGATTATAGTCGGTGGCAACGAATTCTAAGATCCGTCAGGTACACCTTTAGCGATTAAGGCCTTAATTACCTGCTCATAACAAGCTTACTCATCTACAATTATGAGGCTACTTAATGGTGTCAGAGGTAGTAGTTTGCGTTACTACCGCTATTTGCAAAAATAAAAGTTTTTTTACAAACTAAGAAAAAAAAAGTACAAGAGTACAATTGATTTCTGGAGAAGTATAACTATAGAAATTTGATCAGAAGACGATCACTTTATCCCTTAGACGATGCGATGTTGAAGAAGAAAGCCTTTGGACAGTGCTGCAGCAAGTGCTCAGGAGATTATGATCATTAGTGATGCTTGTGAAGTGATTTGGAACTCTATTTATAAGGTTCTAAAATAACTGTCAGCCAGTTATTCTGATTGGCACAGACGGCCAGCACGCCATCACCCTTTGCGTAAACGGTTAACTTAACTGTATGGGATGCATGGCATTCTGTGAGAGAGATGCACGGGTCGGGCAGTGTCATGTGTACGTTCTTCGGGATTAGTAGCATGCGCGCCACGTCATCTAACTGCATTGGATGATAATTTGATTGATTAGCGCCAACTGCTATTTTAGTGCCATCTTAATTCATTGATTACCTCGTGCCAACTACGAATGGCGTGGGGCAGCTGGCAGCCATTATGACAAATTGACACAATCTCCTCGAGTGCCACGTATTTGGGATTCAAAACAGATTTTCCTCGACTGACGTCTGTCAGTCATGATGACAGTCGTTTGGTTTTTTCGAGAAGACTGCCACATGTCAGCCAGCGCCATCTAATGCCAGGCACCATATGTTGACTAGCGCCATTTGATAACTTCATTCTTAGCACCTTTTGTGGGTAGCACATGATGATGATTATACTTTTTAGGCTTCTACAGGACACCCTTCAAAGTTTTTAAATTTGAAAAGTTTCAAAATTTGTAATACTTTGAATAAGAAGCATTTATATGTAATTGGTGCACGGCAGAATTAACCAACTCCATGTTTGGGCGTGGATCGTGCGACTGTTACGGATAGCCTTGGCTATAAATAGTTTTGAGAAGAGAGAGAAAATACTTTTCACTTTAAATCTTCTTCTTCCTGAGCTCTTATCTTCTTCCTCTTCCAAACTTTCTAAGCTTCCAGTGGCCCTAAAGAGAACTACTGTCGAGAAGGGAAAGAAAGTAGCCGAAGCCACTTCGTGTGTGCCCCCACTTATGGTGCCATAACACGTCATGCCATTGATTAGAGCCGAGGAGGCGAACCCAGCTCTTGAAGATAAGAAACTGAACATAGATGAAGACCGTAGAACACTCGTGCCATCTGCGTGTAATGCGATCAAAGGCCAACATTGACCGCCTCTTTCAGAGTGTTGGTCAATGCTTTACGCCATCTGCATATTGCCACCTTTTTCAAAGTATTTTGCTTAAAAATTCATAACCAATGATGCCCTGCGCCATTTGTAATATGATCTCAACATGATGCCATCTGATGTCATGTGCTAACTAACTAATGCACATCTATTTTGAGAACTGTCAGATTGCATACACCATTTCTGTGTAGAGTTAAAATTACTTATTTCTTACAATCTTTCATAACTCTAACTTTTGTTTCTTTTTGTCTTCTGCGGCATCTATGGTGACACCAAAAGCTGAGGTCACTATCAAGGAGGATCTCCTTTCATCAAAGAGAACCGATGACTATTAAGGAAGAAATAATTCCAAAAGTCAAGTTCCCGTAAAGGAAGAACCGACTTCAGAAGGTAGTGGCATCGGGAGCTCCAATCACCCAACTCCTGTGGATGACTTTAATCAGTTAGGGCCTTCCTATGCACAATAGTTGAGGGAGTGGTACCTGCCCCAGCATGGCCATTCTCAGGCAAATGAATAAGACATCTTTCTTGTCTTCAATGTTTCCTGCTTTGATGTAGTAGCTTGCTTTCCTTTCTTTGCAAATGTAGTCCTTTACTCCTTTTTATGGAGAAAAAAATAAAGAACCCTTATGTTTGCTCATTTGCTGTGATGTTATCTTTTTTTTTTGAAACAACATTTGCCAATAATGGGTCGTTTAATGCGGACAATAGAATGTTTAGAGGTGATGTGACAAGTCATTGATGTAGATAGAATTCAGAGGTAATGTGGGCGTGAATTATATATCTTTTGATTCTTCTTGGGCCAAATGGGACTCATGAATAGATATCTTTTAAAACAACTGGGTTTCTATCACAACCCACACCCAGTGTAAGGGTACGAGAAGTGGGTACGTCCAGCCTACGCCGCAGTGTCGGCGGTAGAATGCTGTTCTAGGTCACCATCACAAACACTATATGATATAATCTCCAAACGGAGGACAATCACAGAAGGATACAATCTCAATCACAAACTAGAGGTAGATAATCAGCACGATAAAATAGATAAGAATCCACAAAAGGGATACAACCAGAAGTAAAATAAGTCAATTGTATTAACAACCACAAAATTTCAATATCTGAAATACAACTCTAAGACAAAATAAGAAATAAGATAAACAAACTCTAGACCTCTACTCCAAGCTCTACTAGTCCTCTAGGCTAGCTGTGATCCTCCAAGTTACCTGTAAAATTTTTTTAACAGGTCCAATCAAGACAGGAACGAGCACAATACATCTCACGCAGTTCATATCATGACGAAAAATGTAAAGCATGCTATAGAATAAGATACAAGAAACGCTAGAAATAAACATAAAGAGAAAGAGAGAATCTGATAAACAAAAGATATCTATATATGGTAATAGAGAACTGTAGTGACTACGTGATTTAGAGTACAAGATAGACATATAAACGGCTTGATTTGTACATGATTACACAACAGAGTTTATACATGATTACACTACTTTAGAATTGTTCACATAACTACTTCTACTCTTCCGTACCCCTAATCAATACACAAGGATCTATAAAGGTTATGTTGTTGTACATGAAGCTCATGAGACCATGAGAGTACATGGGAGCACATGAGTGTACATGAATAATAAGAGTCCATGGGATACATGATGTTCGTGAAAAGCACATGACATGATATATTCGATGCACCCGATGGGATAATATCTCATGTAAAGATCCATATAGTACTAATCCGTCATAACATCGTGTCAGCATCAAGTAAATTAGTTTATAACAAGAATACAATTTCTAGCAAGTATGAAACGGTCAAAGAATGTACTTGCCTGATATCCCGAATGTCTAATGAGAATATGAGTCTGAACCGGAGTATCTGGCCTATTTAGAGCAACCACATTACAAAGTGTCTAACATGAATCAAGAGAAATTTACAATTTATTCTAAATGATTTTAGTCATTCTAGGTCAAAGTCAACTCTTAGTCAACTTTGGTCAACTATCCTGGTCAAACTAGGTCAAACCTAAATCAACTAGTCCATTATTCCAAGTTTAGGTCAAACCTAAGTTATCTTTTCGTTTCAAGTCCGTTTGAGTCAAGTTTGACCCAAAGTTGACTTTTGTCGACTTGGTCAACTTCTAGTCAACCCTTGCCTAACTAGGCCTATAGGTCAATTCTAAACTAACTCACAAGCCATAGGCTAATATCCTATACCATAATCAAATATATATATTCAATTCAAAATCAATATCCAATATATATATATATATATATATATATATATATATATATATATATATATATATATATATATATATATATATATATATAGGTATATATAAGGAAAGGGAAAGAAAGCAAGTGTGTGTGTCTTGTGGGTATGTGTGAACTTGTGAAAGGTTGAAAACCCAAAATCTGAACCTAAACTAAAATCCCAATCAACACACAAAATCTGAGAACTAAAAGAAGAACCATATAAATATATAGACACAATTTATATACAAAATCTAAAACCAAGTACCTAACCTAACACCTACCATTCAACTCAAACCCAACTCTACAAATCCAAACACCAAAACAAAACAAACACTATACCAAAAACCCGCTCATATGAAATCAAAACCCAAAGCCTATATAAACCAAGTCTCAAAACTCAAACCCAACTCTAAACTCCAAATCAAACTAAGTTTCAGTTTAATACCTACACTCAAAACACAACCGTAAACCCAATCTCATACTTACCACAATCTCAATTTTCTGTGATCGATCCAAGCTCATGAATTGGGTTTCAACTCAACTCAAAACTCAAAAAACCAAATAATACCCAATATCCAATTCAAACTTGAAAACTCAATACACAACCCCAACTCCAAACCTAAAATCTTAAATACCAAACTATACTACGTGAAACCTGGTAAACAAGAAGGGTTCATGTGTGTGTCATGATCGTGTCAAAACAGGATCAAAACTATGTCACAACGTGTCCAAAATAGTGCGTATCGAAAAGGGGCTCGTGCACGTATATAGGCGGCCTCGTGGGGAGGTGTCGGCCTATCCCGGATACGACACACATCCACGTGTCTCGTGCTCGTATATATGGGTAGCCTAGGTATAGGCCTAGGTAGTCGACACCCTGGTACGTGTCCACGTGGTGTCCATGTGTCATACGAACAGCGGGTCGGGGAGAGCTGTGCGTGCATGCACGGTGTCTGCCAAATCAGTGCAGATGCGATAACTTCGCGCATACTAAACAAAATCTCATGAAATTACACGAGCATGTGGGTAGAGCTTGCCCCCATGTGTCCATAAAATGTCATGTAAAATCGTAGCCTGTGCATCGAGTTATGACTCTCAGACTGCAGGACAGTGCAAGGGCTGAACGCACGCACTGCGCAGCCTCGTGGCGCGTGTCGACGTCCGTAGCTCGCGACACGAGCCACGTCGTGCCACGTGGTCGAGTCTAGTGCTAGCCTAGGTCTAGGGCTATGTGTCCATGGTCCTGGTTCATGTCCTTGTCGCGTCATGTCCGCGAATGAAGGCCGTGTCAGCGGTGTTTTTTGCGCGGTGCATGGTTCAGCCGAACCCGTACGGGTTCGATTTCTCCACGCACACTCCACGAAACCCCGTGAAATTTTAGGAGCACGTGGGTTGAGGTTGCCCCCATATTGTCATCAATTTTCACGCAAAACCGTGTCATGTGCGTCGAGTTATGACACTCGAGCAGCAGGGCACGCACGGGAATCCTGTGCATGCGTGTCCGTGTCCGATTTGGACACCAAAACGTGTCAAATCGAGATCCGTCTTCACGAAAGTTGTTTCATATATAAACAACAACAAATTCATGAAAACTGAATCAAAAAATTCAAACTTTCGATTCTAAGAGGCATTTCGTCGAACACGTGTTCCAATACACCGACACTCGTTCGATACGCCTATCAAACCGCTACGAAATCCTAACAAACGACTATGAAATCCTACAAAACTGTACAGGTCTGAGGTACCTATATGGATGCATCTACAAAGAAAAATCAAAATTTATAGGTGTTTAGAGGGGTTTACCTATTGAGAGTCAATATCTCAATGAAACGAGCCTCCAAACGCGTTGATGCCGATTTCCTCCGGTCCGAAGCCTCCGATTCCTTGCTAGAAAGTCTCTAGCAGGTTCCTCTCCTCCCAAGGATTGCAACGCACTTTGTTTGGGTTGATTTGGATGAGAATTGAGGAAAGTGGGTTGTTTTGAAGAAAGGAAAAAAATTAGGGTTTGTAAAGAGGCTGGAGCTACATGCTAAGTTATATAAGAGGGGGGGCTGTTGTTGGACGGCCAAGCTGCTGTCTAGGGTTAGGGTTAGGGTTTAGGTAAGGGCCAAACTCACTTAAGTTATTTTAAGCCTTTTAGCAAAAAGCCCAAAAAGTCAAATAACTTAAAACCCTAAAAATTAATTCAAGAAGTTTCTAATTAGGACTAAAAACTTGAAATTCAAATCTAACTTGGTAATTAGGTTTCTAATATCATGGTTAGTCTCTAATCATGGTTAGCAAAGGTTAAAACCGACTGCTACACAACACAAATTAAAATATTATAAATTAATCCAAAAATAAAAAAAATAATCACATAATTACCAAATATCCTTATTTAGAAAAGTGGTGGTTACAAATCTACCCTCCTTGAAATAATTTTGTCCTCAAAATTAAGGTTGGTAGTACTCCTTCTAGGTCAATCTCCCAACAATCAAAGTCTTAAGAAAGTTTATTTAAATCATGCAATTTAAATAATAGCATACAGGGTCATAGCATACAGTAGCAGTTGAGGGTCTCATCTAGGTATACTAGTCATACTAGATCAAAACAGTCATAGGATATCAAAACATACAAGCAATCTGGGGTGTCAAACTGGAAAAGATAATGAACCAATAAATCATCAAGGCTGTAAGGCAGTCTACCCTCTTATATGAAAACTGGTAATTATCAAAAAAAACAACTGAGAATTAACTATAAAGGTTATTATTCCAAGGATGATCAAAATCGAAAGTTTAAATCATGAGTGTCAATAGCATTGAAATCCAATTACCATATATATAAAAGAAAATTTAGCCTCGACACGATCTAAGTTGATCAATCTTTGGGTAAATCAAGATTTGGTCAAGATGGGGAACAAGGCCATCGAAGTCTGAGCACGAGCATCCAAGGATGGAGATCCAGGTCATAATTAAATTTAATTCAATTGAGTATGACCCAAGATATTAATATGACAAGAAAAGATAACCACAGTCGATCGGTCGAGATCAAGGGAGTTAGGATTCAATGATATTGAAAACTTAAAGAATGTTGCAAGGATATGGAAGTAAATCAATTTCCTCCTTTTGATAGAGAAAACAAAAGACAAGGTTTCATAGGGAAGTCAAGTTAATCATCTCTCTCTGATACTATCAAGTTTATCTAGTCATCATTTGCCAATCATATTTTTATCTCACAAGTCCCAATATGAAAATCAACATTTATATGACTACAACCAAAATTACACTCTGCCATCATAAAGATTTGACCTTGTCATGATCACTATAGGCTTAATTCCTAATTCCAAAACACTACTCATGAAGCATACCCTTTTTTAGGACTCAACACTAACCTTTTAGTCATCATAAACCCAAATTCTTCCACATTGTCCTAAATTGAAACCTCTAAATCAAGTTTTATGAAACCTTGAACTTGTTCAAATTCTCTCCTCTTTTATTCAATCTAAAAACACTAGGCCTTACAAAACTTATTCTCCATTATAAAATCAACCTTCATATTTCTTTCAAAGTACACCTTCAAATACTATTTTTCTTAAATTTAAATTTTCACAAAATTTCTAAATTTTTATAGCTCAAAATTCCTTTGTTCTCTCTGTTCCTAGCCATTTTCTCACAATATCTGGTTCAATTCTGTATCATCATCACATACAGTTAAAATTTCTTCTCCATTACTAATCCCTAAATTTAACATCATAGTCTTGTCTCAAGAATCAATAACAAAAAAAATCCAAGTTCTCAAAACTATGTTGACCTCGAATATCCTCATCAGTTAGGAAATACATCTATGAATTAATTATATCCAAAATATTCTCTATGTGTGATCATTTCTAGTTGATAATATTGATCTCTTGATTTTATTCCCAATCCTTACCACATCTCTATCTCAAAATTCTATACCAAGGTTCATCATATTATATTCCTACCAAGATTATCATAAGATAACAGATCAAGTCCTTTCCGAGTTATATGATTTACGTTACTTCCTCGACCTTTTCAAGGTAAAGAGTTATAGAGATTCAAGATTTCAAAGTGTGGATGACAGAAGTAGATATGAGATAGTTGATAGATGCAATTAGGACAGAGTTAATTAAGATAAGAAAAAATGGAATACAAGAAATAATGGCAAGAAAGAATAATGAAAAATCTGTTCTTGCTCATCTGTTCAAAGAAATGAACCAATTCAAGATATAATCTGATACCATACGCGTCTTCCTGAAATCATGTTGTCAGAATTTTGCCACGACAGTAAGCATAGCTGCAATAAACGATAGCGTCCGTAATTAAGGTATACACCCTATAATCATGTTATCTAGAATTCTTACCACAAACCGGTATGGCTGCAAGAGAATCTAAATTTCATAACTAGGATAGTATATCTAGAATCAGGCTCTCTGTCCTTGTTATGTTAGCCAATATGACTGCGATAAATTCTAAACTCCATAAATAAGGCAGACATTTACCTTTCTTACTGTCCTTATCAAATATGTTATCAGTTTATACCTTAATTCCAAAAAGAATACTTAAAATACAAAATCAAAATCAACAACTAACATCAAGATTCAAAATTCAATAATAAATCCATCAAAATCAAATTCAATAACATGGAGTAATGGGTGAATCAAATCAAAGGAAAAAGATTTCAAATTGAAGTTAAAATAAGATTCTCAAGGGTCGTCCCAGGAATCTCTCAAGGAATTCTAACAGCGATTGAGTATCCTCTCATTCTAACACTTTGCTTCCTATACTATATAACAGGATCATAGCAGTACAACTAAATCGTTGTGCTACTACGATATCGCGCGAATACGAATCTCGACCTACATGTGCCACCACTAAAAACGTGTCACGACCCGCATCCAGTATAAGGGTACGAGAAGTGGGTACGTCCAGCCTACGCCATGTCGGCAGTAGAACGTTGTTCTAGGTCACCATCACAACTAACACTATATGATATAATCTCCAAATGGAGGACAATCATAGGAGGATACAATCTCAATCACAAACTAGAAGTAGATAATCAGCACGATGAAATAGATAAGAATCCACAAATGGGATACAACCAGAAGTGAAATAAGTCAATTATGTCACGACCCGCACCCGCTTTTCGGGATACGAGTACGTGTCCAAGCCCAGCATACGCTGCGGTATCGACGGTAGTACGTTGTCTAGTCCGCAATAAATAAAGTGCTCATAAATACAACTGCTCATTCACAACAACTAAATCAACTTTACAAAATATAGAAGTTTTACATTTGAAGAAGAATGTAAGCTTTTACATTTATAGAAAACTACCACACAACTAACTAGTCTTCTATGGTTTAGCCTTTGAGTCTCTATCTCCCCCTCGTATGGTCCATAGCGCAAGAGTAGGTACGTCAATCTCACCTATAACAACGATCCAATCAGGAAAGGAGCAGAGTACAACCATATTGCAATTAATGTTGTTAGTCCAAAATAAGTTAGAACAAGCGAGAAGCCATAAAGGTAAAGAATATATAAAGAACTAGCAAGATAAGAACTATCAGGATATGAACTAGCATTAGCAAGATATGAACTGGCAAGATGTGAACTTAACAAGATAATAGACTAGGTAAGGAAAAGGTAGGAACCACTATGTGTGTATGAAATACCTTCTAATACGTGAACGACTGGGCTAATACGGCACATCATACGATGGCTATCATTCAGTAATTGGTACGGCTATAATCATACGTGGGTGTGTATGACTTAGCTATCATTCGGTAACGGTAATTGGGTTTGTTCACGTATTTATCGAGTATTTACCCTCCCGACTCTCTAACAATCAATAACGGTCAATGATACACTAAGAAGGATATGATAACTACAGTGTCACAATCGTGTCTCAATGGAATATCAAGCAATGACTCAACGGGATATCAAACAAGAAAACTATAGAGTAAACATTATAATGAACTAAAACATAAATGCAATAATGTACTTGCCTGAATCCTTGCACAAACCGTAGCCACAAGTAGAGGATGAGGGATGCTGATCTAGAAGCTGTCAACCTATAACACATATCGTACCACGAACCGTGCACGAAAACCATAAATCAATTCTAATGTTCTAGTTCTAAATTCATGGAATAGTGGCTAGTTGGGTTACTAATCTAATAATAATTAATTCTGAAATAATTTACTTAAAAACCTAATTTAACCCAATAATAATCTGAATATAATCTAAACATGCAAGTTTGGCCATCAAAAGTCGTGTTTTCAATTTTGGAAACCATGGCACGCAAATCGAGACGTACCGTTGACTTTTTAGTCAATCGCTGTGAACTCTAGATTTAAAAGTGCACCTTTGTAGATTTTAGCACCATGAGTGCGCTGGAATTAACCGTGCCGCAAAATCACGTTTTGGTCAAAAGATATCGCCGTTATGGCTAATCGTGACCAAAACGGGGATCAACCGATCAATTATGAGTTCAACAGAAAAACTAAAATACTAAATTAACGAAATAATTTCTGGAAAAAATATATGTCGTAGAGCTCTGTATTAGCTTTCTGAAAATTCAAACGGTTCATGATTTCGATTTCTGGTTCTCCCGGAATCTCGAAAACACCGAAACATGTCAAGTTTCGGACAACCGACACTCACGAATTTTCCAGAAATTTAGGATTAATATATACGAAATTAAATTACATATTCAGAACGCTTACATCGATACGAATCCAACAAAAAAACGGTGCACGAAATCACGTCGGAGTTGACGGCAATCGCTTCGGGAAGTCGAAAACCTAGATGAGTTCTCCCACAAAAAGCTGCTAAAATTTCTAGGTTTAAAGAATATAATAATATAATATATAGGAGAGAGAGTCGGTGGGCTGCTGGGCACCGATAGGTGGGCCCAGTGCTGACTGTACAGCTGACTGTGCAGATGACTGTGTAATTAGTTAATTTAAATGCAGAAGAAATCGCTAAAAACTCATTTTAACTCCAAATCAAAATATAAAAAAAATCCAGAAAATTGTAGAAAATTATGAAAATACATTGAACCTTCTAGAATATAACCAAAAATTTACCTCATATTAGTCCCAAATGGCCTCAATAAATATTGGAAGCCTTTAAAAATATATAACCATTAATAATAAATACTTAAATATTGTCAAAAATTATGGAAAAATTCTAGAAAATATAAAATAGCATAATGAACCCCAGAAAAATATTTGGGGTCAATATATGTTCATAGGCTTGCACAGTAAAGTCTAGAAGTCTTAGAAAATAGGTTTTTCCTATATTTAAATCTAAAAATCCCAGAAAAATTGTAGAAAAATACAGAAAATATATTTAACCTAATAGAGCCTAAAGAAAAATATCGGGTCTCAAAATAGTTACAAATGGCCTCAAAATAAATTATAAAAGTCATTCATAAATATAAATCTTCATAGAATAAATATTTAAAATATATAAAAATGTCTAAAAATCATAATAAAATATAAAAAAAATCGGGAAGTGGGCTTACAAATCTACCCACCTTAGAAATTTTTGTCTTCGAAATTTCGGAGGATACAATTAAGAGTCAACATCTAGATATAATTAGGAATCTAGAATAAGAATAAAATAGGTTGTAAAGATTGCTAGGAGCCAGATAACATTCCAAAAATAGAAGGATAAGCTAAAAATGTTCAAGAATAAATGAAAAGAATAAGAAAAAAATTAATAGTCATATGCCAATAAAAGATAAATTTGCTACGATATTCAAAAATCATAAGTATATCCGAAGTCATTTAACCGAGATCCATGCCTCGCCAGTGTACATTTGGCCGCCGTAGACCCTTGGTTTCATGACTCAAGTATAATATGTTATCGAACACTTTATCACTCTACCAAATATTGACATAATAAATCAAAAGATCAAAATTCAACTAGGATATAGTTTTAGTAATATTCGACAACCTACGCATACCTAAATTATTTCAACTTAGGGGTCATGCCACGCCAGTACGCTGCTGACTGCATTGAACCGCAGTCTCCATTATTTAAATAAATAGGGACAGTGCGCATCTGTCTTACCATTGTAAGTCATCGAAAATTATTTCAACTATATCCATAAGAATTTCAAGAAGCTTCCATAAATTCAAACAAGCCGATCATGATAAGAAAATGTAAGTATATGTCCTTGAATAAAAGTGTCAGTTTGAAAACAAAACGATCGCAAAATAGTTTGAAAATAAAACGAGGTTAAGAGAAGACAGAGAAAATGGGCCAAAATGATCAAAATAGGAATTGAATTCTATGAAGTCCTAACTACCAAACGTATATTCTACCCACCTTGGATCCTACCAACATATCAAAACAAAATAACATATTCTCGTAGAAAAATCTTCGATTTATCCATGACTATACTTCAATAAATAATTGGCTAAATCATATGGACTATATTAACAATCTTAACTATCCAAGGGTCAAATTGAATAAGGGACTCCTAGTCCTATTCATTCTCATAAAATCAAATCAAACCTAATTGTGAATGAGCATCCTAGTCGCAGGCTTGCAGTAGTACGACTAACTTAAGTACTACCACAAGTTCGCAATCTTTTGCAAAATCAGACCTGCATGGGCCACATAAAAAACTTGTCATGACCCGCCCCGCTTTTCGGGATAGGAGTACGTGTCCAAGCCCAGCCTACGCCGCGGTCGACAGTAGTACGCTGTCTAGTCTGCAATAAATAAAGTGCTCATAAATACTAACTGCTCATTCACATCAACTAAATTAACTTTACAAAATATAGAAGTTTTACATTTGAAGAAGAATGTAAGCTTTTACATTTATAGAAAACTACCACACAACTAGTCTTCTATGGTTTAGCCTTCGAGTCTCTATCTCCCCCTCGTATGGTCCATAGCACAAGAGTAGGTACGTCAACCTCACCTATAACAACGATCCAGTCAAAAAAGGAGCAGCATACAACCATATTGCAATAAATGTTGTTAGTCCAAAATAAGTTAGAACAAGCGAGAAGCCATAAAGGTAAAGAATTATAAAGAACTAGCAAGACAAGAACTATCAGGATATGAACTAGCACTAGCAAGATATGAACTGGCAAGATGTGAACTTAACAAGATAATAGACTAGGTAAAGGAAAAGGTAGGAACCACTATGTGTGTATGAAATACCTTCTAATACGTGAACGGCTGGACAAATACGGCACATCATACGATGGCTATCATTCAGTAATTGGTACGGCTAACTCATACGTGGGTGTGTATGACTTAGCTATCATTCGGTAACGGTAATTGGATTTGTTCACGTATTTACCGAGTATTTCTCCTTCCGGCTCTCTAACAATCAATAACGGTCAATGATACACTAAGAAGGATACGATAACTACAATGTCACAATCGTGTCTCAATGGAATATCAAGCAATGACTCAACGGGATATCAAACAAGAAAACTATAGAGTAAACATTATAATGAACTAAAACATAAATATAATACTGTACTTGCCTGAATCCTTGCAAAACCATAGCCACAAGTAGAGGATAAGGGATGCTGATCTAGAAGCTGTCAACTTATAACACATATCGTACCACGAACCGTGCACGAAAACCACAAATCAATTCTAATTCTAGTTCTAAATTCATGGAATAATGGCTAGTTGGGTTACTAATCTAATAATAATTAATTCTAAAATAATTTACTTAAAAACCTAATTTAACCCAATAATAATCTGAATATAATCTAAACATGCAAGTTTGGCCATCAAAAGTCGTGTTTCTCAATTTTGAAAACTATGGCACGTAAATCGAGACGTACCGTTGACTTTTTAGTCAAACGCTGTGAACTCTAGATTTTGAAAGTGCATCTTGGTAGATTTCAGTGTCATGAGTGCGCTGGAATTAACTGTGCCATAAAATCACATTTTGGTCGAAAGATATCGTCGTTATGGCTAATCGAGACCAAAACGGGGATCAACCGATCAATTCTGAGTTCAACAGAAAAACTAAAATACTAAATTAATGAAATAATTTCTGGAAAAAATATATGTAGTAGAGATCTGTGTTAGCTTTCTGAAATTTCAAACGGTTCATGATTTCGATTTTTGGTTCTCCCAGAATCTCGAAAACACCGAAACATGTCAAGTTTCGGACAATCGTCACTCTACGAATTTTCCAGAAATTTAGGTTTAATATATACGAAATTAAATTACATATTCAGAAAGAATACATCGATACGAATCCAACAAAAAAAAAACGGCGTGCGAAAATCATGTCGGAGTTGACGGCAATCGCTTCGGGAAGTCGGAAACCCTAGATGAGTTCTCCCACAAAAAGCTGCTAAAATTTCTAGGTTTAACGAATATATAATATATATATATATATATATATATATATATATATATATATATATATATATATGAGAGAGTCGGTGGGCTGATGGGCGCCGACAGGTGGGCCCAGTGCTGACTGTAAAGCTGACTGTGCAGATGACTGTGTAATTAGTTAATTTAAATGCAAAAATCGCTAAAAACTCATTTTAACTCCAAATAACTCCAAATAAATATCAAAAAATCCAAAAAATTATAGGAAATACATTTAACCTTCTAGAATATAAATAAAAATATTTTACCTCATATTAGTCCCAAATGGACTCATAATAAATATTGGAAGCCTTTAAAAATATATAACCATTAATAAATAATACTTAAATATTGTCAAAAATTATGGAAAAATTCTAGAAAATATAAAATAGCATAATAAACCCTAGAAAAATTTTGGGGTCAATATATGCTCATAGGCGTGCACAGTAAATTCTAGAAGTCTTAGAAAATAGGTTTTTTCTATATTTAATAATCTAAAAATCCCAAAAAAATTGTAGAAAAATACAGAAAATATATTTAACCTAATAGAGCCTAAAGAAAAATACTGGGTCTCAAAATAGTTATAAATGGCCTCAAATAAATTATGAAAGTCATTCATAAAATAAATCTTCATAGAATAAATATTTAAATATATAAAAATGTATAAAAATCATAATAAAATATAAAAAAATTGGGAAGTGGGCTTACAAATTATATTAACTACCACAAAATTTTAATATCTGAAATACAACTCTAAGACAAAATAAGAAATAAGGTAAATCAAACTCTAGACCTCTACTCCAAGCTCTACTAGTGCCCTCTAGGCTAGCTATGATCCTCTAAGTTACTTGTAAATTTTTATCAACAGGTCCAATCAGGACAGGAACGAGCACAATACATCTCACGCAGTTCATATCATGACAGGAAATGTAAAGCATGCTATAGAATAAGATACATGAAACACTAGAAATAAACTTGAAGAGAAAAAGAGAGAATCTGATAAACAAAAGATATCTATATATGGTAATAGTGAACTGTAAGTGACTACGTGATTTAGAGTACAAGATAGACATGTGAATGACTTAATTTGTACATGATTACACTACAGAGTTTATACATGATTACACTACTTTGGAATTGTTCACTTGATTACTTCTACTCTCCCATACCCATAATCAATACACAAAAATATATACAGGTTATGTATTGTGCATGAAAGTTTATACATGAAGCTCATAAGATCATGAAAGTACATAAGAGCACATGAGTGTACATGAATAATAAGAGTCCATGGGATACATGATGTTCGTGAAAAGCATATGACATAATGTATTCGATGCACCCGAGGGAGATAACATCTCATGTAAAGATCCATATAGTACTAATCTATGATAACATCGTGTCAGCATCAAGTAAATTAGTCTATAACAAGAATACAATTCCTAGCAAGTATGAAACGGTCAGAGAATGTACTCGCCTGATATCTCGAACGTCTGATGAGAATATGAGTCTGAACCAGAGTATCTGAGTCCTATTTAGAGCAACCACAGGTTACAAAGTGTCTAACATGAATTAAGAGAAATTTACAATGCATTCTAAATAATTTTAGGTCATTCTAGGTCAAAGTCAACTCTTGGTCAAATCTGGTCAACCATCCTGGTCAAACTAGGTCTACCCTAAGTCAACTAGTCCATTATTCCAAGTTTAGGTCAAACTTAAGTTTTCTTGTCGTTTCAAGTCCGTTTGAGTCAATTTAGATCAAGTTTGACCCAAAGTTGACTTTTGTCGACTTGGTCAACTTGTTAGTCAACCCTTGCCTTATAGGAACGAAATCGTAAAGCAGAATACTCTAGAGGGGGGGGGGGTGAATAGAGTAGACAGCGGAATATTTGCTAATTAAAAACTTGTTAGCAGTTAGATCACAGATAATAATAATCACAAGAAGTAAATGACAAAAATTAAAAGTGATCAGAAGGCAAACGCAAACACCGAGATTTATACTGGTTTTCCTCTTGTGAGGACTAGTCCAGTCGGAAGAACTCTAGCTTTCAGTTGAATCCACTATTGGAAAATCCCGCAAGTTTTCATACGAAGTCCTTGCAACTTCTACAGACGCGAGCTTTGATACGAAGAACTCGACCAACTTCAATTGTGAAGAGTTGAATCTTCTATCAAGCCTTTGATTACAATCGTTCTGAAACTTCTAGACCGTACCGTACTGGCAAATCGACTAGAGGATTATAACTGGCTTGGAATTTGAAAATGAAAGCTTTTTAGAACTCTTTGGAAGAATGTAAGCTCAGGAAGAGAAGAGTTTGAAAGTGAATTGGTGATTTGAAATGATCGAAATACTTCTCTATTTATAGTTTTTCCAAAGACAAAACTCTGACAGAATTTGGGCAGAATTCGGACAGAACTCTTTGTAACAAACCGTAACTGAAGGATGACCAAGTTCAAAAACCCAACATTCACTAACGTTCCAAATGGCCGAACTCTGACCGAACTCGGGCCGAGTTCTCCTGGGGTTCTGCCAGTTCATTTTTGGAGAAAATAAATTTTGGCTTTTTGAAAAAATCCTTCAGAAGCTTTTTATAAAAAGAATGTTATTTAAAAACGTAGGTCATTTGTAAAAGAATATGATGGTTTGAAAAACGTTTTCGGATAGCCTATTTGCCAGTACGACTCGGTGTACAATGTATTCCTAGACTCAATAAAATAAAAAATTACATTATTTAACAGGAAGTACATTCTGAATGGCAAACGGCTTCAGTCTTGAACATTGTTGATATCCATTGTTGAGCAATGTCCAAAACGTCGTAGGTAAACATCTGAGTTGACTTGCATTTATATCGAGACAGAGTTTGATCAATTATTAAAATCAGGTTTGACCATGACCAATGGGCCAACAATCTTCCCTATTTTGATAATTGACAAACCTTGCCGATATAACATCTAAGCTTGGAATCAATTCAAAATAGTAATCAAAAGAAATTGTTCATAACCTGTATTCATGAAAATGTTAGATCTTATTTCTTCCCCGTTGTCACTTAGCAAAATAATTACAAAATAGAAATCTCCCTCGCAATTAATGCATAAGTAACAAACAGTGAAGAAACACAATAAAAATAGATAATCATGACAGGCATGGTAGAAACAGTAAACATAGTAAGAGAAACAGATAGTCTAGAGAACACAACACAGGCATGTATTTATCACTGGCAGTATTTAATAAAGTGCTAGAATAAAAACTGAAATAAATAAAGTGCTGAATAATAGACTAAGATGCGAAAACTGAGGCATAATCAAAAACCATGTCTATGAATAGTCACATAATAGAAAAAGTGATGATAATAAAGTACTGATAAAATCTTGGAATGTCGGAGCATTTCCAAGTAAACATAACACAAAGTAACAGTCTTAATATCTAACATCTCAAAAATTATCATCATCATCAACGTCATCAGCTGCAGCTCCAGCATGTCCAGAAAGACCAGCTCTAGAAGTACCAGCACCATAAGTGCGAGGAGTGGCGCCAGCGTATAACTCACCGACATAATCACGAGGAGGGGCACGAGCAGTACGATACCAATCATAGGCGTTCCCTGGCTGGAACAGAGAGTGGACCGCCTCGTCGTCAATGCGATAGCCAGAAACAGAAGGGTCTCGAGGTAGAGAGCTAGCAGAATGACCCATCTGCACAAACCTCAGATCGGCGAAGGAGTTGGCAATCGCTTGGAACCGAGTAACATCACGGAACTCGTGTTCCCTAGAGGTCTTAACATAAAAAGACTACAGATCTGATAAGTGCTGATGTATACCCTCAAATGTCATAGGGTAAGAATGAGGAGGAACAGGTACTGTGGGAGCTGTGGGAGTAGGTGCAGGAGAGTAGGTGTAGTAGGTGGAGGAACAGAGGCAATGCTGCGACGAGATAGTTTGAGAAACTTGGGCTCGGGGTCGACAGCACAAGTAGATAGGTCAATATCAAATCTCTGAAAGATGCGAGGAATAAGCATCGCATAAGATAGGTTGCGGTCTCTCCCGCGACATCTACCCATCATCTGGATGATAGTTTTAGGGGCAGAAAAAAGAATCCCCTTAAGAATATGATAAAGAGCAGAAAGCTCAAGTGCAGTGACATCATCTTTGGAAGTAGATTTTGGAAGTAAGGTGGAATAGATGATGCGATATAATTCGTAGTTAAACAAGTTTAAGTTATTAGCCTTGAACTTTCCAGGATAAACGCGTGCGGGCGCACAAAGCTCATTCTTGAAACTAACGAGTGTCATGCCATCGGGGAAATCAAAATCAGTAATGTCATCGAGCGGGGCACCTTCGTTTGGGATACCAAGGATTTTCGCTAACGTTTCATCAGGAAATTCGATATCAATTCCTCCGACACGTGTCCTCGCGGTAAAAGTGTCTAACACGAAATTACAATAGAATAATCTAATGGCATTAGTGGCAATGGAGAATTGTAAGGTGACAAAATGTTGTAACCCTAATGCCTCAAAGTAAGGGCGGTGATCTGGAAAGACAGTCCACTTAATCGACGATCCGGTGCAAATAGTACGCATGATAAAATCGGCGTACCACAATAAAGCTTGATCGGAAGTTTTAAATTAAAACTCATCCGACGCACCATCGTCCGATTGGACCGAAGAAAAGAGGCAATCCGTATGCGGATCTGAAGACGATGCCTCTTCACTGGCATTGGTCTTCTTTCTTTTGAAGGGATTGAACTTAGACATTCTTTTCAAAATTTTCTAAAAACCCTAAGTATTAAAAAGTGGAGGAAAGAAGGGATTATACCTTCCAAGAATTGGATATGTTGTAGAGGATGACGTTCTTCGCACGAATCCAAAGTTTTGACGAGAAACTCCACAAGGATTGGAAGAACAAGGATGGAAAAGAAGCTAGGGTTTCTGAGGCGCGTTGCTGCTGTTATGAGGATGTGGGGAAGAATGAAGAAGAAGGAAGCCTCGGGTTCGTGCTGGTATATATATATATAATATATATATATATATATATATATATACCCAGCCGAACTCTGGCCGAATTCGGACCGAACTCGGGCCGAATTCGCTAAGGGTTGCCTGGCTATATATATATATATATATATATATATATATATATCAAAAATAATTCAAATGAGGTCACATTCTTTTTCATTAATTCGTTTCAAATATTTAATTCAAAGTTTAGTAATTTTAAATCTCAAAATAATTAGTTAATATTATTTTATAAATTAATATCTTTACTCAGCATCTGTCTCAGATTAGCTGTAGGAGTACTGTCCCAGCTAACGAGGTTCACCGGGGAACTCTTAAATACCGCTTCGCTTCGACCGTCGTGGTGACAGACAGACTCTTTTTAGGCTTGTCTCGAAAACATTTATGAGTATCGAATAAATAATTAATAAAAAAATTAATTAATATTATTGATATCTAAAATTCCTAATTCTCGACGTAAATAATTGAAACGATCTTCCGCTAAAGGTTTTGTGAGTATGTCAGCTAATTGATTCTGTGTGTCTATGTATACAAGGTCTATATCTCCATTTTATTGATGATCTCTAAGAAAATGATGTCGAATCTCGATATGTTTAGTACGAGAATGACATACTGGATTCTTAGTCAAATTAATAGAACTAGTGTTGTCACAGAAAATGGGTATATGTGTAAAATGCAATCCATAGTCTTCTAAGGTTTGTTTATCCACAAAATTTGTACAACAACGTCCTGCGGTGATATACTCAGCCTCGGTTGTTGATAATGCAACATTTTGCTTTTTACTAAACCAAGAGACTAGAGCTTTTCCTAGGAAATGACATGTCGCTAGTGCTTTTCTATCTACTTTGCATCCGACAAAATCAGCATCGGAATAACCGGTTAGGTCAAACGACGTAGTTTTGGGATACCATAAGCCGACAGAAGAAGTGCCTTTAAGGTATCGAAAGATACGCTTAACTGCGCACAAATGTGATTCCTTAGGATTAGCTTGAAAACGTGCACATAAACAAACACTAAACATAATCTGGTCGACTAGCAGTTAAATATAGTAAGCTACCGATCATACCTCGATACTTACGTATGTCGACAGGTTTGCCTTGTTCATCAATATCAAGCTTGGTTGAAGTCGCCATTGGAGTGCTAAGTGGTTTTGCTGTTTCCATGTCGAACTTCTTCAATAGATCCTTTGTGTACTTAGCTTGATTTATGAACGTCCTTGTTGGTTTGTTTGATTTGCAGTCCGAGAAAGAATTTCAGCTCTCCCATCATGCTCATCTCAAACTCATTCTGCATAACTTTGAAAATTCTTGACAAAGAGATTCATCAGTAGATCCAAAGATAATATCATTACATAGACTTGAATCAAAAGAATATTATTATTCAAAGACTTTATAAACAAGTAGTGTCAACCTTTCCCTTTGAAAAACCGTTATCAAGTAGAAAGTGCTTAGACGATCGTACCAAGCACGAGGGGCTTGTTTCAAACCGTATAAAGCTTTCTTCAACTTGAAAACATATTCAGGAAATTTAAAATCAGTAAAACCGGGTGGTTGAGCTACATAAACCTTTCTTTTATAAAACCATTTAAAAATGTGCTTTTGACATCCATTTGAAATAATTTAAAATTATGAAAACATGCAAATGCACATAACATGCGAATGGATTCTAATCTCGCAACTGGGGCATAAGTCTCATCGTAGTCGATACCTTCTTCCTGATTGTATCCTTGAGCTACGAGTGAGCCTTATTACGAGTCACTAAACCATTCTCGTTCAGTTTTTTGGAATACCCATCGGGTGCCAATGATCGGATGATCAATAGGCTTGGGAACAAGTTCCCAAACTTGATTCCGTTCGAATTGGTTTAATTCCTCTTGCATAGCATCTAACCAAAAATTATCACTACTTCATCAATATTTTTGGGTTCAAACTGCGAGACAAAAGCAACACAAGAAGCTATATCTTTATTGAAGGAACGGTACTTACACCCTTGGTAATCTCACCAATTACCAAGTCCTTTGGATGACTAGCCAAGAATCTCATCTCTTTTGGTGTAGTCTCAGGATTGCTAGTTCCGCTTTTGCTTGGAGGTTCATCTGATGCCTGATGTGATGGTTCTGCATCTTTTGTAAGGTTTTGCAGTAGCTGTACTTGGTGCGATTATGTCTTCATTGTCATCATCTAAGTGTTGATTTAGCTCATCAAACTTGACGTTGATAGATTCTTCAATGATCATGGTTCTTTTGTTGAAGACTCTATATCCTTTGCTCTTTACTGCATAACCTAAAAATATACCTTCATCGGCCTTTTATCAAATTTACTCAAATTATCTTTGTATTAAGAATAAAATATTTACAACCAAAGATTTTGAAATAAAAACATTTGGTGTTCTATCAAACCATAATTCATAGGGAGTCTTCTTCGATATAGGTCGAATTAGAACCCTATTGAGAATATAGCATGCTGTATTTACAGCTTCAGCCCATAATATCTAGGTAGACTAAACTGGTTTAACATAACTCTAGCCATTTCAGATAGAGTTCTGTTCTTACGTTCCACAACTCTATTTGTTGTGGAGTCCTAGGGCAAGAGAATTCATGCAAATAACCGTGTGTGTCACAAAATTGCTTGAATTCTGCATTCTCAAATTGTCGCCATGATCACTACGAATGCGAGTAATCATGAACCCTTTTTCATTCTGTACTTTCTTGCAAAAGGTGACGAATTCTGATAATGCATCATTCTTGCGTGCAAGAAAATAAACCCATGTATATCTAGAGAAGTCATCTATAATGACAAATACATATAACTTACCACCTAGACTAGCAATTCTGCTGGGTCCAAATAAGTCCATATGCAACAATTGTAAAGGTCTAGTGGTACTTACAGCGTTCTTGGATTTGAATACGGATTTGGTAGCTTTGTTCTTTTCACATTCACTACATATCGTATCCTTCTTGAAAGAAATATCCGGTAAGCCGCGTACCAACTTCTTCGTAGATAATCTTGAAATTGTATCCATGTTTGCATGACCGAGTCTCATATGCCATAGTTGACTCTCAATACTTTTGGCCATCAAACATCTACCTGCTGTGTTAGCATCTTCCAACAAATAGAATACATATATATTGTCTTCCCTAATACCTTCAAATATAGTACTACCAGTTGAACTATCAATAATAGTACATTTATCTTTTACGAAGTTAATCCATAACCGTGATCAGCTAAATGGCTTATGCTAAGCAGATTATATTTTAACTCGGTAACAAGACAAACATCTTTAATCACTGGATAGGGAGCCTTACCAATGTCACCGATACCGATTATGTACCCTTTCAAATTATTACCGAAGGAGACGTATCCTTCTTTATTCCTCTTCGACAGTGTTGCAAATAATGAAGCGTCACCGGTCATGTGCCGTGAGCAACCGTTGTCGAGGATCCATTTGCTCCTTGCATGTGAAGGGTGTCCCACCTACAAAACAATTTGCAGATGAAACTTTTGGTACCCATTTCTTGTAGGGTCCTGACTGGTTAGTTTTCGGTATCCATGCATAAATATTTAAATCTACTAACTTTCTGATTCTACATACAGAAGATATATGACCAATGAGGCCACAATAATGACATTTAGCATTGAGTGTTGAAGTAGTAGTGAGGTGTATGATTGGTAGGTTTTGGTTTTCTAGTATAGAAGAATGCATGCCTATTAGTCTTCTTGGGCATAGTCTTGGTATGGTTTGGTCTGACAGTGTTGGACGTGTTCCGATGATTCGGTAATTGACACGTGTTAGAATAGGAAGCAGCAACTTCAGGCCGTTTTCTAAACTAATTTCCAACTTTTTGGAAGTGTCATATAATCTAGTATAGTCAGATGTGAGTGATTCTAATCTGACCTGTGCACACTGGAGACTCTTTCTCTCCTTAGATAGGTCTTCCTTTAACTGGATAATAGTTTGGTCTTTTTCTTCGGATAGCTTAACATCTCGTGTAATAACAATTTAATAGAAGAAAGCTCACCAGACTCATTTGAAGAGTCATTATCTCTAACCTGATCTAGTAGGTCGGTAAGTCTTCCTATTTACCTTTGTACTCTTTGAGTACCTTCTTAGAGGTTTCATATTTACTACGCAGTTTCCTGTAATCATCTAACAGTTCACTGAAAGCCTCTCCTAGTTGCTCAAAGGTGAAATCATCATAAGGATCAAATGAGGATTAGTGATTACATGATCACAAGCCATCAAGCACACATTTGCAGCGTCATCTATTGTTCATCTTCGAGTCGCTGGCTTCACTTTCATGCCATATGCTTGTGTTGGCGTACTTTCTTGATGTCGATTTCTTCAGGTAGCCTTTGTCATATTTGCTGTTTTTCTTTGATGATGATGCTGAGGGACAATCTTTCTTCATGTGTCCTTTCTTCTTGCATCCGTAGCAAATAGGATCTTCCTCGTTGTTGTTGTTGTTGCTGTCTTTTGTTCTCTGTTAAATCTCATGAACTTCTTGAACTTTCTTACCAGAAGAGCTTGATCTTAGAGTCGGAGTCGCTGTCGTCGGAATCATCTTCGATGGTTTTCTATTGAGCCTTGAGAGCGATCGTCTTCTCTGACTTCTCCTTTGGTGTAGCATCTTCAAAGTCTTGAAGTTCTAACTGTGAGTGAGTAGCTTACCCATGAGTGTTTCTAGAGACATTTGAGAGGTCGTTCCCTTCAATGATTGCTGTACCTTTGGAATCCAGTTCTTTGTAAGGGCTCGTAGAAGTTTGCGAATCTTCTCATGGTTACTGTAATCCTTGCCTAGTGAGGACAGAGGATTTACAATATCCAAGAATCTTGTAAACATCTGAGTGACTGATTCACTTGGCTTCATTTTGAACGCCTCATACTCCTGAGTAAGTCTGCTGATCTTTGACTCCTTGACTTGTGTTGTTCCTTCGTGGGTTACTTCGAGAAGTTTCCACACTTCGTTTGATGTTGTGCAAGTAGACACCCTGTTGAATTCAGTTCTGTCTAAAGCACAAAATAAAGCGTTAATAGCACGTGCGTCAAGACTGGCCTTTTTTTTCTTCCTCTGTATATTTGTCAGGGTTTTTCAGCTAAAACACCATTAACAAATACGAGGTGGTTTTTATAGCCATCAATAACTACAGACCATAAGTCAAAATCAAGAGATTTCAGAAAGAAACTCATACGTGTTTTCCAATAAGTGTAGTTTATGCCGTCAAACAGTGGAGGTCTGTTTGTGGCTTGGCCTTCACTTGCGAATTTCACAGTTGCCATGTGTAATACTGTGATCTATATAACAATTGAATATAACTGCAATTTTACCTTGCTTTACCTGTATAACCCGCTCTGATACCAATTGTAGGAACGAAATCGTAAAGCAGAATGCTCTTGAGGGGAGGGGGGTGAATAGAGTAGGCAGCAGAATATTTGCTAATTAAAAACTTGTTAGCAGTTAGATCACAGATATAATAATAATCACAAGAAGTAAATGACAGAATTAAAAGTGATCAGAAGGCAAACGCAAACACCGAGATTTATACTGTTTCTCTCTTGTGAGGACTAGTCCAGTCGGAAGAACTCTAGCTTCCAGTTGAATCCACTATTGGAAAATCCTGCAAGTTTTATACGAAGTCCTTGCAACTTCTACAGACGCGAGCTTTGATACTAAGAACTCGACCAACTTCAATTGTGAAGAGTTGAATCTTCTATCAAGCCTCTGATTACAATGCTCTGAAACTTCTAGACCGTACCGTACTGGCAAATCGACTAGAGGATTGTAACTGGCTTGGGATTTGAAAATGAAAGTTTTTAGAACTCTTTGGAAGAATGTAAGCTCAGGAAGAGAAGAGATTGAAAGTGAATTGGTGATTTAAAATGATCGAAATACTTCTCTATTTATAGTTTTTCCAAAGACAGAACTCTGACAGAATTCGGACAGAATTCGGACAGAACTCTTTGTAACAAACCGTAACTGAAGGATGACCAAGTTCAAAAACCCAACGTTCACTAACGTTCCAAATGGCCGAACTCTGGCCGAACTCTGGCCGAACTCGGGCCGAGTTCTCCTGGGGTTCTGCCAGTTCATTTTTGGAGAAAATAAATTTTGGCTTTTTGAAAAAAATCCTTCAGAAGCTTTTTATAAAAAAATATTTTTAAAAAACGTAGGTCATTTGTAAAAGAATAGGATGGTTTTGAAAAACGTTTTCGGATAGTCTATTTGCCAG
>JANAVB010008501.1:0-83313 GCA_029216955.1 Iris pallida
CCCCCCCCCCCCCCCCCCCCCCAACCTACGTGATGTCAACCTCCTCACTACTACAAAACTCTGATACTCTAAAGCCCACATACCACCATATATTCTAAACCCCCAATTCCATTAACCTATTCTATTTACCCAATACCCTATCATCATTTCCTTAGTTATCTATATGATACCTTGCCACACTATACTCTATTACATACTAATTACATGTATATTATGTATCAAATACTCAAGCCATGAGCCTACACCCCCATATTGATACTACACTTGAACTTCCCCTACAACCAACTGATACCTCACCCTTTGCCTAACCCATATCATGCCACACACTCAAGACACAAACCCTTACCTATATAATACCCTATACCCTCTCACATAGGTAGTTCCAATACCTATTTCTAAACATTACCTCTTACCTCGCATAGGTACCACCTTTTTCCTAACCATTTACCTATATCACATTATCAAGTCATACCCACATTCCTTTACTCTCTATTCACCTTCTAATCTCCTATTTGACCCTCACACCCATATGCATCAGTTAAACTCCCACACTAACAAACAACTCTAACCCACAAGTACCCTCATCCCTATTTCGGTTCAGTCCAAGACGGAACTCCAAACACGTCAGTTCAGTTTCAGTCCAAACGTCTGAAACTTAAACACCCCCTTCTATTCAGTCCAAATGCTGAAACTTAACCACCCTAAGTTCAGTCTTAGGTGACTGATACTTCAATTCACTGATACATCAATTGCTCCCTTTCTAACTGTGCTCGAGCTCCCCTGCTGTCCCAACTGGACAGGGACCCCCCTATTCCTTCACATTTTCACTCACTAAACTAACCCACTGATACTCATCCAAACATTCCTCCTTCTACCTATTACTCCTTTATCCTGATACAAAAAACCCCTAACATTCCTATTGACTGAAACATGAACCCCATTCTAGTTCAGTCCTTACTGAAGCAAGATGCCCATTTAACATTGGTGTTTTCTTCTCATCCATTCAAATGACTGATACCACATTCCCTTCATTTCATTCCTGAACCAACTCCCCCTCTAATTTGCTGAAATCTTTCTAAACAAAACAGTCTAAGACTGCTGCTACTGCTGGCCTTATTTCCCTTGCACGCTGCTCTCCTAACAGTGCACAAATGCAAACAGGTCCCTCTATCTCAAGTGCACAAGTGCACAGATTACAGGCCAAGCTCTTCCCTAGTCTGCCGCACCTCATTGCAGCATGCTGCTGCTGCTATTGTAGCAGTTTACTGCACAACCAGGAACCCTTTCCTACTGTCATGATACTCTATGGTGCACACTGATACCTTACTGATACTCTATACAGACACCACACCCTTATACATAGCAGTAGCTACCACAAGCCCCATTTCCTATACTTATATGTACACACACAACTATAATATAGCACATATATGCATATGTATACATATATATAGGCACACACACACACACACGCTCTTTTCTAACTGGTACATATACCATTCCAAATTCCTCACCACACATACCACAATGTTTATGCGGATATCACATAACACCCCTTCACTCTTGTATCAGTCCCTCTAATGCCCTGCAAACTGACATCACACTCGCTCAAAGATGCTCTCTATTGACCCACCTACAATATCTATATATAGATATACACTTGAAGCCACACACTCCTGTGACTGACACTACTCTAACAAAGCCCTTTTCCCTACTGATTTCCCCATGCTACCCTCACACAAAACACACACCTATCATTCCTCTCTCTCTCTTTTCTCTTGTCCTTGCCAAACAGCCCCCTGCTACACTGATGTGCACCAATCAGTGCATTCTCCTCTTCTATTCACTGATGCACACTGCTCTAGTGCATACTCTGCACTCACCTGGCCCCTAGCCGCTACTATTTCACCTCTTGCATACCCACCAAATCGAATATCTACCCAGTATCAGTCCACATGTGCTGCTGCCCGCACTGCTGATACCTGCCCCAAGTTGCTCCTGTGCATATCCCTTCCTATCCACTCTTCTTCACATAGGCAGGTCACACTAAACTGATTGCTAGTGAAACTGCCTTCACTTCAGTGTGCAGGAAAGGCCCCTATTGCCTTTACCAATGCATAGAACAATAATTTCCCTTGCTAAAACTCCTATGAACACACTCACCAGTTATCTCCCCCTGCCTCTAAGCTAAACCATGGCCCCTATCTACTGTTACACAAACAGTAGATGTGGCTCTTCCACAAAACAGTCCTGTTCTTCGGACGGCGTTGCGGAGGCGGATGAGGGAGGGAAGGGAGACGGATCTTTGGCTCGATCCGTGGATCTCAGGTCAGTCTCTCCTGGAGATTCTGGGCCCCCAGCGGGACGGCGTGGCATACAGAGGACTGACGTGTCGGCACATCATCCGGGGAGGGGTATAGAGGCCTGAGGAGTACCGGTTCACTGCTACGGTAGTTGAGGAGATCAGACAGGTGCAGATCACTACTACGGCACTGTCTGATATATGGATGTGGGCCCCTCCCGGCCGCTCGGAGGGTGCTGGGGAGTTCCGATTTAGCAGCTGCTACGACCTTGTCCGCCCCCACTTCGATGATATTGAGGAGTATGACTTTGTCTGGGGGAAGGGACTCGCCAGGAAGATGCAACTATCTGCATACAAACTGGTGCTGGGCCGGTTGCTCACTCGGGACAGATTGCTTCGGTTCGGGGTTTCTGTCCCTGATCCTAAGTGTGTTTTGTGTGAGACAGAACCTGAATCTATTGGGCACCTGTCTTCCAGTGCCATATGGCGTGGAGCATATGGGCAGAGCAGAGCCGGAGACACTTGGGAGGGGTTGGCAGGGAGCGGGACTTCAGAGAAATCCTTAAGTGGATTGGTGATCGCAGGGGCATGGAGCAGAGCTGGGCTAGGCGTGCTAGATTGAGACTTGCTGCGTCAGTTTGGCATGTCTGGAGGGAGAGGAACCGGCGCATTTATGAGGGACTATCCACACCTGTGGTGGGCATACTCCATAATATTGAGTCGGATGTACTAGTTATGTCCCCCTGAGTTGGGATTGTATCTTATGTTGTAACATTATTGCGATGATGGAATAAAATTTACCCTTTTTCCAAAAATATATATATATATATATATATATATATATATATATATATATATATATATATATATATATATGCAAATGACCTCTAGCCTAGTGGTTAAGAGAGATGCATGCAGCCCGAGTGGTCAGGAGTTCGAATCCCAGTGGGAGCGATTCCAGAAACAATTTACCTGGTTCTCTCTCTCTCTCTCTCTCTCTCTCTATATATATATATATATGTATATATATATATTGGAAAAAGGGTAAATTTTATTCCAAATGCGACGCAATAATCTTACAACATACAATCATGCATGCAGCTCGAGTGGTCAGGAGTTCGAATCCCAGTGGGAGCAATTCCAGAAACAATTTACCTGGTTCTCTCTCTCTCTCTCTCTCTATATATATATATATATATATATATATATATATATTGGAAAAAGGGTAAATTTTATTCCAAATGCGACGCAATAATCTTACAACATACAATCATGGTGGGACTCCCACACTTCAGTTTCCCATAGCATTTACATCGAATTCAATGTTATGGAGGATGCCTACAGGAGGGGTGATTAACCCCTCGAAGATACGACGGTTTCGTTCCCTCCATACATTCCAAACAACGGCAGCCAATCGGACTCTTGCGGTCCGGAACAAGTCCTGCTCTCTTCCTCTGCTATCTCGGAGCACAGTGATGATGTCCCCAACCCCCTTTCCGGAATCACATCCACCCAACACCCTACTTTGCTCAGACCAGATCTGCCATGATAGGTCACACTCAAAGAAAATGTGCCTTATATTCATTTTCCACACTGCATAGCACACACTTAGGGTCAGGGACCTGAACCCCAAAAGTACTAAGTCGATCCCTCGTCAGAAGACGACCAAGAAGAAGCCGATAAACACACAATTGCATCTTCCTTGCAAGTCCCTTACACCATACGAACTCATAGTCAGTACTCAGAGGGAAAGTGCGCCTAACGAGATTATAGCAGCTCCAGAACTGGAACTGTCCAGTCCCCGTAGAAACTCCAGGCGGGTCCCAGACCCACACGATCAGCCGACAATACTAGGTCCAAGGCGACTGTCCTGATAATCTCACCAAGCTCCTCGGTATAGCGACAGGACTCAGGGCTCCACTCTCCATCTCGGATAATCCGTTGGCAAGTCAGACCCATTCTGTCCTCCTGATGCGACGGTGCTCCCCTGATCTCTAACAGAGATTGACGATCAATCCAAGGATTCCGTCAAAGGTCCGTGCCAGCCCCATCCATCATGACCTTTCGGATTGCAGATTTGAGCCCCCCTATGCCTCAAAATAGTCTTGAAAGTTACTGAATGGTTGTTGTCTATGGCACAGTCCCAGAGGTATATACATATACACACACACACACACAAGACACATGTATGCTAAATTTACCCGTGCGTATCGTGAGATATCATGACACGACACCACGTACCCTATATAGGACACGTACCCAAAATCTCAACTCAAATAGGACACAAAAATCCCTTTAGAGACACGTGTCGAACACTTGGTGGTCACAATCCCATAACTACCCAAATGACACCATTCTAACCCATAGAACTATTATGAATGAGTCCTCTAACACCTATTTCTCCACCTATACGGATGGACCTAGCCATTAGAAGGGTCTCCTATATAAATACATGAAATTTGACTATGAAAATGAGAGAAAAGAATGTTATACCTATGTGGAATAGATCCTACAAAAAGTCCCACGAATTTGAGTAAGATAGAGGAAGAAGTGGCTTCCAAATCCTTGTTAGAGCCTCTACCAAACCTCCTTGAGCTCCCCAAGTCCTTAGCACACACCAAAGGGAAGGAATAAATGAATTTTTGGGAGAGTGTGGAATGAAAGAATGAGTGGAAAATCCTAGGTTGATTTGGTGGCTGCCATTGTTGGCTTGTGGGGTTTATACAGGGTCTTGCTAAGCCCTAAACTCATCATGACACTGTATTAGGAAGGTCTTTAAGGGAACTAAGTGGTTTGGCTCTAATTAGTGCTAGCACCATAATTATCCATGACTAGGGTCCAACTTAAATAGAATTTCTAATTTATGAATTGGGTTTAATTATCATGCTAGTGGCCCACAAATAGATTTTTTTAACTTGGTCGAAAATAACTCTAATCTGAAAAATGGTAGTTATAATCCTACCCCATTAGAAAATTTCGTCCTCGAAATTTAAGTTGGTTGTACTCTTCTCTAGGTCAAACTCCCAACAATATAAGTCTAGCAAAATCCTATCTAAGATTATACAACGTACAATTTTATGGAATGAAAACAAACATGCATGGTTATAGCCTCTACAATGTCATGTTATTGCAGTCCTATTAGGGTTTACTATTAATCTAGCATGGAAACCACATGTACAACTAAGATTACTAAGAAATCAATCAAACAATCAATAGATAGAAAGGAATCAGGAAGAAGGAAAGAACATGATCTAACCTCCTAGCCCATCACCTTCAGTGTTGGTCTCCTCGACCGCCATCGTAAAATCCCTGTCCTGACGGGGTATATCCCGTTCCTGGTGCGGGGCATAAGGCGGTGCCACAGGTGGCCTAGTCGGTGCTCCCTGAGCTGCACGACGAGTGTTCGAAGGAAAATCCCTCAACTGGTGCCCTTTGGTGCCACAATATAGGCATGCTCCCAATCATCTCCTACAAACCTCCCAGATGTGACCGGACTTCTTGCAGTAGTGGCAAAGAGGAACATGTTGCACCGGTCTCTTCTGCTGCTGTGGCACCTGCTGGACAGGTGCCCTAGCCGGAGCCTGAAACTGCTGCTGCGATGACCGAAGGTGTGCTGGAGCTGGGGACGCTTAGCAGGCACTGCACTGCTAGTATCTCCCGAGAAGAAATCACTGTCCCTTTTGGGCTTCAAGCCCAACTCTCGCTTTACCTTGCGTGCCTCCGCAAGGATCTCCGCCTATGTCGCATAAAAGGAGGGATGAGGATCTTCACATCCCAAGTTAAACCCTCTCTAAAGCGGCTCACCCTGATCTCTGGGTCCTGCACCATGTACTCTGCATATCGGCTCAGCCTACCGAACTTTACAGCGTACTCCTCTACAGACATACCTCCCTGCTGGAGGTTCTGAAACTGCCTAGCTAGGTCTATTCTGTCCATGGGGGAGAAGAATTTCTTCTTGAACAAGTCCTTAAACTCAGCCCAGGTGTAGCCCTCTCTAGCTAGAGCCGGCTCATTTCTGAACTAGGTGCGTACAATATCCAGCAACTGAAGTCCCACCGCCTCGACCTTCAGATCATCTGCGAGGCGGGTATCTCATAAGACGCTCGATATCCTCGAGTCAGTCATCTGCATAAATAATGTCCTCGGTCCCCTTGAAGTCCCGAGGCCCCAGCTTCTTGAAGTCCTGAATGTTGCCCGGTCTCTGTTGGGCATCCTGCTGGGCCGGAGCTCCTCGCTCTACTACAGCTAGAGCAAGCTGATGGGCATCCTCCATGCCCTGTAGCATTGTGTCCGACTGCCTTATTGTGCCTCAGACTGCGCCCTTTATGCCTCTAGCATCTCTCTGAAGAAGGCAAACATCTGTCCTATATCAGTAGATACTAGAGCAGGAGAGGAAGATCTACTGGAACAAAGGGTGGAGTCCGCTGCGTGGGAGGAGGAACAACAATAACGACTCCGGTCACAGCCCTGTACTGTAGTAGAAGCACCAATAACGACCTCGGGAACAGTCTCGTCACTGGAGGAGGAGTACCCCGAGAGCAGCTGCTATCACTCCAACCCCGGGAGAATTAACGGGGTCAGGCCCGCGGGAGTCGCAGACCTCTCTGTAGCTGCGGGCCCCGAACGCTGGGATCTGGTCTTAGGCATCCTGAAGACAGACTGAAAGGAAAAGGTGAATACGGCACATGATAGAATATATTCAAAGGAGGACATTTAGAGTGCAAATAATCAGCATCAAGAGAGGACAGTTGTATAAAAACAAATTAAAATTTTTTCCTAATTGTAATTGAGTATCCTTAGCCTATAACCTATATCCTCTACACCTATAGCAGGCTCGTAGAAGCACTCTAAGTCGAGCACCACTATGACATCGCACTAATTGCGACTTCTGACCTGTATGGGCTACCACTAAAAACGTATCACGACCCGCACCAGGTGTAGGGTACGAGTGCGTGACAACGTCCAGCCTACGCCGCAGCATCGGCGGTAGAACGCTGTCTAGGTCTAACTAATCTGACTAACGATATAAATATCATAACCTGTCGAGATAGTCAACTCCAAACGGAGAACAAGAAATGACAATAAATCCATACTCAATCACAATACTAAAAGGAAGATAAATGATACGAAAAGATAAAGACAAGATATAAAAATATCCAGAAACTAACATAAAAATAATACAAGTCCAGAGTCTCAGAATCAAATATAACAATATAGGTCTGAAATAATAAACAGGCAATCTGATAATGCTGAAGACAAAATCTAGTATAAAACCTAGTCTAACTGAGTCGCCACTAAAACCTCCTCAGTTGGAACTAAGCCCTACAGTGCTAGGGTCTCCTGGTCTATACCCACTACGTCATGCGGACTATAGTAGGTGGTTGCACTCGTCCTCGTCGTCTGAAAAATATACCCAGTAAGGATTGGAACGAGATACATTTCTAATAACAGTTCCAGTAAAATGATAAAGACTATGTAGCAGTAAATAGAGTGAATATACAAGGTAAAATGACATGTACATGAACATGGTAAGGCATTAGTAAGACTGTAAATGAGTGTAAGAGCAAGAAGCAGGGTATATCATGTACAAGAATCAAAAAAATACTATCTATATGAGTGAGCACTAGTTTCGAAATGTGATCGTCTTAGGAACTTGATAGAAGAGTTTACGGCCTGGTTAATCATACGTGCGGTGTATGATTAACACTATTCAAGGTTCAAGATGCAAGGAGGGTATTGATCACATATCTACGCTAATACTCCCTGCCCCCGACTAGTATAGTGGATCCAACCATGACACGTTACGATACGGGATTCTCTGAGAAGGTAGCGAGTCTTCGTTGGAATCGGTGTCCATATAATGCACAAGAACAACAAGAAGGCTTGCACAAGATACACCAAGGTATATAAGGAATAACATCTCATGACGGGATCTAGACAGTACCAATCCGTGTATCTAATGTGTCAAGAAATCATGGATATCTACACTAAATACAAGAAACATAGAAGATATCATAAAACAGAAAATTATCAGAGAATGTACTTGCCTGAGATCTGGTGTGGAATATCAACAGTGTCAGATACGGTGCCTTGAAGACCTAAATATGAAATATTATATTAATATCATGTTTGGAAATGAAAACAAGTCATACTAGTCCATTTCTAGGTCAAATGGTCAATTGGTCAAACCGAGTCAAACTTGCTATTTCTAGGTTGTATGAGCCTATAACCAAGCTATTGGATCTATATCCTAAGTATCTAGGCTAAATTAGCTTTGTGTGATACTAGGGTACCTATACTATAGTGTATCCTAAGATACTATAAATGTCGTATGAAATGCTTGGGTTTATTTCTTGGGTACCTATACTATAGTGTATCCGAACCACATAAATAATTATCTTTCTGGTTGTGAATTTTCTCTGAGATATTATCTGATTTCTTGGGTTTATTTTCCTGTGCCCAACAACAGAGAATATTGACTGAAGAGGTAACGAAACTGATGCATGTCAAGATCATAGGTTAAGAAGGTACTAGGCTAAGGTAGAGCATGTTAAATATAAATTGGAGGGACATTTAAATGGTAGTTACAGAAGTGATCACCACAATAGAGGTGAATTGAAAAAATAATTCAGGTACCCATCTCCAGAAGTATCGGACGAATTCCAAACAAAATTATTAGAAAAATACTTCACTGGAATATATGAATAACACTCACAGGAAGACTCCTTTCACACAGGAAAGGGAGGAATAGGAAGATGTGAAATTAAAGTGGATTGATCCTTGCTAAATGAGATAAATGGCACTCATAGGAAGACTCCTATTAACACCCATTTGGAAGGCTTTGCTGGGTGATGAATGTATACCAGGCACACATTGTGAAGCACCTAATAACCAACTCTTGCATATTAGAACCCTATAGTGTAGAATGTTAGGACTGGCCAAAAGGAATACTTAGCTATTGGAATGCCAAACAAAATTATTAAAAAAAATAAAATCTTCACTAAAATATAGGAATGATTATAAACAAAACTCAAAGGAAGACTCCTATTAGCGCAGAAGAAAGCGAGTTAATTAGAAGATATCATGTTCAGTTGGACTATGAGCCCATGGCCTACATACCACTAAATGAAATTGAAGAATGCCAACAAGAAAATTGACAAATATTACTCTTTTTCTTTTAACATTTTATTTGCTTGCAATCTGCTAAGTCTATGTTGGATTATATCTCATTTCTAGTTGAGCCCTCAAAAGAGGGTGACAATGGAGTTGGTAATTTAGTTCCACATCGGATAGGAGGTGTGATCATGAGGTATACATAATTGGAATTGGTTCAGCCCCTACATGGGAACTCCCTTTTAAGTCATATAGTATTGTCCAATATCGCACCTTATGCATACCGCATTCCTAACAAGTGGTATCAGAGCCTAAGATTACGGAACTGGTTTGGACGGATCTAATTGGTTCGAGACAGATTGTGCTGAACTTTCATGCGTATAATTGGATTTTATGGGCTCTCTTCTCAAGACAGAGTAGGAGCGGGCTCTCTTGTCAAGGTGGAGTAGGAGCATCCTCAATAAGGTGGTATGAAGGCGAATCAGACCTAATATTAGAGGCAACTACATGAATTGACTTCAAATGTGGGTTTAACGTGCCCAAGGTGGAGCAAGACGTTGTGGTTGGCACACAATTGTGGTATTCATGAATGTGTCGGTTTGGTTCTGTGGTTGAACAGATCAAGATGACAATATGTTGGATCTCCTGGATGCTCGGCTGGAGGAAACGAGCAAAGATAGCATGGGTGCTAAGGTTGTTCGGTTGGAGGGAATGAGCAAAGGTAGCAGGGATGCTAATGCTGTTTGTCTAGCAAAAACGAGCTAAAATGGAGATTGTTGGATTGTATCTCGTTTCCGGTTGAGCCCTCAAAAGGGGGCGACCATAGAGATGGTAATTTAGTCCCACATTGGGTAGGAGGTGGGATCATGAGGTGTAGATAATTGGAATTGGTTCAGACCTTACATGGGAATTCCACATATGGGTCCAGTCCAATATCACACCTTATGGGCCAACTCTGATTCGGATCACACCGCATTCCCAATAGTCTGATCCTCTTCATTTATCTATATTTTTATTTTATCCTCCTTGTACACTACCCATGAGTCCATCCAAAACCCTCTTTTATAGGTTTCATAATAGCCCTCCCAAATATTTAGAAATTTCTAAACTAGATAATAATTCAATTCCTGATATACTTACCATATGTAAAGGACCTGCCACCTAATATACTAGATAAGTCTCGTTAGCAATTTAATCTAGTTACCATAGAAAAAGAATATGACAATCGAAGATGAAAATGTATTTTTTTTTTTTTTTTTTTTTTTTTTTTTTTGTATTTGCTTCTCATTGTGTGATTCTAATACAAGATTACTCGACTCTGATTTTCTAACTTAAAACTCAAAGAAACTCCATAAGAATGTTACAATATTAAGTGGTTCATAAATCTCCGATGAAGTTTTATACCCAGTTATATATAAAAAATCTCTATCTTACTTTGAAAATTGTGGATCCATTTAGACGTGCATGCTCACAATTTTGTAACAGACCTTCTTGAGTTTTCTCTATATTCTCTTTTGCATACTTGTCCTGAAATATGAAAATTCAACCAGCCTCCGAAATCATACGCTTTAAATGAGCCAATGTGAACAAGACTACTCGACTCTGATTTTCTAACTTAAAACTCAAAGAAACTCCATAAGAATGTTACAATATTAAGTGGTTCATAAATCTCCGATGAAGTTTTATACCCAGTTATATAAAAAAAATCTCTATCTTACTTTGACAATTTTGGATCCATTTAGACGTGCATGCTCACAATTTTGTAAGTGACCTTCTTGAGTTTTCTCTATATTCTCTTTTGCATACTCGTCGTGAAATATGAAAATTCAACCAGCCTCCGAAATCATACGCTTTAAATGAGCCAATGTGAACAAGACTACTCGACTCTGATTTTCTAACTTAAAACTCAAAGAAACTCCATAAGAATGTTACAATATTAAGTGGTTCATAAATCTCCGATGAAGTTTTATACCCAGTTATATAAAAAAAAATCTCTATCTAACTTTGACAATTTTGGATCCATTTAGACGTGCATGCTCACAATTTTGTAACTGACCATCTTGAGTTTTCTCTATATTCTCTTTTGCATACTTGTCCTCAAATATGAAAATTCAACCAGCCTCCGAAATCATATGCTTTAAATGAGCCAATGTGAACAAGACTGCAATTCATTTGGAACTCTTTACTCCCAAGTAAATCTGCTTTCAATTTAGCTGCAGCAAATGCAGACTCTACTGATGTTGCTATTAAACAAGCAGTGCTAATATGACTTTGATTCATATATCTCAGATTATTGAAACTAGAGGATCATTTCTCTACGCATTTGGAAATGGGAGTATTTGGATAGGTGCACTGCTCGTTGCAGAAATTGTTCAAACATTCATATTGGCAGATTTTTGCTACTATTATGTGAAAAGGTAAGCTCTATTCGACCTCAAAATGTCAACTCCATGCCTCTGATCTCAACTCGTCTATGCTTACTTACGTTATTGATGTTTTCTCATTGCAGCTGCATGTTTGGCAACCTGAACATTGTCGTTCCTTCAGCTGTGTAAATTTCCAGCTAAAGGTTACAGGAGGCAGCTCAACTGATGCATAAACTTCCGTTTGCAAAGTTCAATCCTCCTAACTGTATGTCGTAAATGTTCTATTTGATTTTGGAATCATTCTAAGGGAACCAACAAAGAGTGATAAAGGAGACTCTCAATCCTCTGAGATGACTATTTTGGTCTTCATGAACTAGTGATCTTTCATATACGGGCAGAGGACTTCCCAATGCTAATGCAAACTATATATTTTTTCCCTTAATAATTTCATTCAGTAATGGTCAAAGGTTCTCGGAATTATAGTGTACTTTGGTACATGGATCCAAAACAAATTATTCAAGTGAATTTGCTGAAAATAGAAAGCGATACACCCAGAAGACTCCACACATTCAATCTCTTGGCAATGCATGATAAACTCATCATAAACTATTATGATAAACTCATCATAAACTGAAACTATTATGATAAACTCATCATAAATTGAAGTATAATTAATTTCCTGTTGCTTTCTTAGTTCCCAGGTAGCCTAAAGCTTCAGTTTACTGGTTTTGGTTTTTGTTAAGACTAGCACAAAAATCAAGAGAAAGACGAGCACGCAAAATTTTAGGTGGTTTATACAGGGCTACATCTATGGGCTAAGCTCGGAGAAGAAATCCAGTAATCAGAAAGATGAATACAATGATGGCTCAAGAATGCTCTCAAACCCCAGTTAGCCCCCATACATCTCTTCAGATCTAATAGCAATACAGCCTAGTGCCATGGATTGCCTACAACTCGATCCGTGCAGCACACAAACTTCCTCTTCGAAGCCCCGTGCAAGCCTTCTACAAACACTTAGCTAGATCGCTAAGGCGAGAATGAGAAAATATGGAGCAAAAGAGATATGAGAATGTTGAAAACTTCAGTATTCTATAGTGAGTTTACAACTTCTTGAATTGTGAGGACCAAATGAGACTCTTACGTTATCTATAAAACCTCAAGAGCCTTACAAGAAACTTTTAGGCCTATATTTACATGATAAGACTTTTCTAGAACTTCTATAAACTTAGAGAAGTCTCATGAGAGTTCAAGAAGACTCCATCGTATTCTGAAGAATTCTAGAGTATTCCAGTTAACTTGACACTAGATCTCCTTCCTAAGGTAAAAGAGACCTAATTCTATGAACTTGTTATTTTCGTTGCAACTCTGACCGGAATTATATATGTTTGCTTGATGCTGTATGAAATTTCTGCTGTAATATTTTGTGTTATCTCAATCCCGCAAAAAACACGATAAGGGTGTCAATTGCTGTCAAAGTTAGATCTTGCATATTTAAACCTTTGATCAAGTTAAAAGAAATTCTTCCACTCACCAAATATTAGGAAAATATTTTCTAGCAAAATTAGATCTTGCCCTCATTGCTCAAAGATTACACAAGTTGACAAGAACACTAAGAACATCTAATAACTAGAATCTCTCTCATTGCTTAAAGATGGTGGCAGCAGCAAAAGAGATCAAAGCAAGCGAAGATGAGAGATTGAGAAGAAGCGACCAAGAGCGAGATCTATAAGCAAATGGAGAAGGGTTTCTCATGGTCAAGAGTGTTTAAAAGAGAGCGTATTGGCATTTAAATATCATGAAACAAAAGGCAGACTACATCCTTTTTCCAAAAACACAACCAAGAAAATGTTATCATTGTTGCAGTCTAAAACACTAATGGAGTTCTTCAGCTGATAGAAGAAGAGAAGAGATGGAGAAAGAGAGAAGTCTCTGATTTATTGATCTAAGCAAACAATCCTAAATGGTATGCTGATAGTTTAAATTTATATACATAACATCATATCTCTAAGAGAGAGGTATATATATTTAGGTGGTTGGCACAATCACATAAGTTATATATAACTAACTACGACACTCCCCCCGAGTGTACACAACTCAATAAACAATCTATATCAGTCTCCAGGAATGAACATAATTAATCTTCAGAATTTATCAGTACCAGGGATGATCAACATCAGTCTTCATGAATGACCAGTATTAGTCTTTAGGGATGATCAACATCAGTCTTCAAGGATGATAGTCTTCAGAGAACGTATTAATGCGAGTTTATGGGGATATACATATGAAGATAAACTTCACCAAAACCTTGTAACCCAATGGAAAAAAAACCGTAACATAAGGGAAGAAGTGAGTCGATGTCGATGCGTCTTGAGGAAGTAGAAATATCTAGAGGTATGACCAACCCGACATGGGTATTGGGAACGAAACGCAAAAACTGTTTCCCGAACGAAGAGATTGTGATAAAACCAAAGAAAACACAGAAAACCAACTTTCCAAAATTACACAGAAACACAAACGCAAACACAGTCACTTTTTGACGTGGAAAACCCAGAAAAAAACTATGGGACGATCGGAGTCCAACCCTGGAAAAGCCATCACTAATGAATTAGAAGATTGCACCCTTTATAAACTTCTCCACCGAGCTAACCGGATCACCACAACTACTCAAAATAATGAAAACGAATTACAAGAAGCTATCGAAGACAGAGACGACGAGAACCACTCGCAGAAGATCTCCTTGAACTGATCTCTCTTCGAAATAGTCCTAAATCCCTTCTTTCTCTTATTTGAAAGTTGCAAGCTTTTGAGGACCCTCTCCTTTGATCCCTCTTTCTGGTAGAGTCTAATCATGGATTAGGGTTAGGAATAACTTATTTATAACACCCCAATCCTGCAAACATTTGGACCGTTGATTTAAATCAAATGGTGTTGATGGTATACCGGTATCGGTGTTATACCAAAAAATCATACTTTTGTGAAAGAACTATATTGGATAAAAAATAGTATCATACCGGTATACCGGCGGTGTACCAACACCTACAGTGATATACCGTTGGTACTGATACCAGTCTTCAAAAGCTTCTAGCACGTACTCAATCGAGCCATCTATGCCTACTTTGACTTTCCGAGCTTCTCTGACACACGGATGACGCTTGTCGCACTCCGGGGTGTTCTCCATACAGGTTGGGAATCCCACCCAACACCAACAAATATCCCCTTTCCCAACTATATGAAGGAGCTCGCCATTCCGATGATCCTCTTGCAGTACTAAAATTTCTCCTTGGTAGAACCTTCGTGAGTATATCCACTCTATTATCCTCTGTATGGACCTTCTTAAGCGTCGTGTCCTTCACCTCAAGCACATCTAGTATCCAATGATATTGAGTTGCAATATGCTTAGACCAATATGAAATGCCAAGTTCTTCCCAAAGTGAATAACACTGGCTATTGCAAAGCAAAACATGCTGCTCTTGCTTAAGCACAATTTTCTGTAGGAATTTCTTCATCCATAGGAACTCCTTGCAAACCTCTATCACTGAATGAACTATGCTTCTATCGTTGACAAAACACACTTCTACAATCACGACTACCACGAAACTACTCCACCAGTAAACATTATGACATAGCCCGAAGTCGATCTCATGGTATCCATATCCCCAACCATATCAACGTCAGTATATCCAACCAGCTTTGGATCGTCACTCCCGAATGAAAGCTTCCAATCAGCAGTGCCCTAAAAATAACGAAGAATCCACTTGATCGCACTCCAATGTATCCTATGTGACTCGGAGAAAACATAGCAACCATAGCAATTGTGTGAGTAATATCTGGCTTTGTACACACCATGGCATACATGAGACTCCCCACAGGTCAAAAATATATAACTTTTTCCATATCTTCTTTTCATTCTTGGTTGATGGATACTTCTCCATAGTGAGCTTAAAGTCGCTGGAAGAGGGGTGCTTACTTTTTTTGACCCGTCCATCCCGAAATGCTGAAGTACCCAGTAAATGTACTTCTTTTGGGACAACCACAACAACTTGGACTCTCTCTCTATCTCGGTTGATCTCCATTCCAAGAATAGTCTTTGTCGCACCCAAATCCTTCATAAGCCCAGTTGGCGTTTCAACTCTGCTAACTTTGGTGGCATTTTGACCCAATAATAGCATATCATTCATGTATAGTAATAAAATAATAAAATTATCCTCGAAAAAATGCTTCAAAAATTCATAATGGTCTGATGCCATATGTGAATAACCATGCTCTTTCATAAATGACTCGAACTTTCTGTTCCACTTTTGTGAAGCCTGCTTCAGACCATAGAGACTATTCTTCAACTGACAGACCAAATGTGACTTGTCCTTCTCACAAAATCTTTCGGGCTACTCCATGTATAATTTCTCCTCTAAATCACAGTAGAAGAATATCGTCTTCACGTCCATCTGCTCAACCTCCAAATCGAGGTTAGGTGCTAAAGCTAGCACCACCCTGATGGATGATAACTTGACAACAAGTGAGAAGATTTTATCGAAATCTACACCCTTTTACTGACTGTAGCATTTAACTACCAGTCTCGTTTTGTATCATGGACGAGTTGTCATGTCCCAGAACCAGAATACCGAAGAGCGGGAGAATGACTCAGCCAGCTACGTATTACGGGTAGATGAATACCGTATAATACGATCAATGCTGTCTAAAAGATGAGGGGGTGCATACTACATAAAATTCTTACTATGGTCACTCAACATCTATTGTCTCAATCATTCAAACAAGAAGCAATAATAGAGAACATGTATGATAAAGCAGTAAGGCGTCCCAAACGCTCAGTCAAAATGTTCTTGAGATCTGGCTATACAAAATATAGCCAGATAATATAACAAGGTATACACAATCGTTATCAGCTGCAGTCTGACTTAGTTACAATTATGTAAAAGTAAGTACAAGACAATCCGACTAACATGTCGGTGCCAAGCGGCAAAATATAAAGTAAATAGCAAAACGAGCGGGGAAGCAAGAAACCCACTCGTGTTCTCCTACGATCATCCCTCTAGTATTAACCATCTTGGAGGTAGAAGTAAGCCGAGTCCTCGGGAACTGGCTCTAAATCTGGCCATACAAACAAGAAATGTTAGACCTCTAATAGCAAGTACCACAAGGAAGCACGATATGAGAACTAAAACCAGTAATAAGAGTTAAGAATATAATAATAAGTCTCCGCTTGCTACTGGGATTCACACAACATCACGACACTTCAAACCAACTTTCCAACCAAACAAGGACAGAAGTTGACCCGTCATGTCCTGACATTCTGATCATCTCAGTAGTTAACAGAGTAGGTACAATATGCAAACAAATCAATCTAACGACAATACAACCACTACGGCTTGCTAACTGTGAGTTCTAAATTATCCTAAAAATATATAATAAGGATTCCTCAGTTCTTACTATGCACAAGCAAGGCTAGTCTACCCAATAATCAATTGTGCCAATCATAAATTAGACGAGTCCCAGCGGGACGCCCGTCATTACAATAAATAAATATAAGCAGATACCATTCCCTGCCCGTGTGGCAGATTTGCAGTATCTGTGGGAACCAGCCGGCATGTCGGGGCACTAATTGCCCCAAGGATGGCTGCCATGTAAGAACTCGGGAATCCATTCTCTCCATGCAATCATTATTTTATTTAACTTAGTAGTCCCTATGTTAATTGAAATCCCATACCGTGGATCATGGTCATTCAGAATGAGTACTTTCGTACAGAGTACGATATGCATAACTCTACAACGATGCCGTGCGGTTAGGTTGTAGGTCTTACATAACGTTATGCAACAATCAAATCTAACCACGAAATAATCATGCCTTGACTGTAAAGTACACATGCCGCTTTTGTAGAAAATCAGTTGAAGCCTGCACGTGTCCATATGCCAATGTTCGGGATCGGCTAGTCGATTGCAATGGTTCATAGTTAATATGAATGTGTCTCATTCAATTTCAATAAGACGACTAGCCAGTCTCTTTAGTTCCAACTAGGAACGCATGATCAATCATTTAGTCAAGGTAACAATCAATATCAATTTGCGGCAAGGCATGAAAGTCAATCTAGCATTTAGCATGGTCGAGTCTATAACTCTCAGGGTTAAGTTTCAGTCATTCTGGCATCCATACACCAATCGAGGTACAGGGCACATTCCACACAACAATATGTAATAAAATATAAACATATCATGATTTTATTGAGTTCATGCAAAAAGGCGTAAGGATAAATAAGAGATGCCATGCCGACATAAAGTAAATAAAGTATAGAGCAATAGGAACACCAAGGTTGGATTACGCCAAGGCTAATCTATACCATGACTAGTCTACGCCAAAGCTTTATGCTAAGGCAAATACGCGCGTAAAGAAAGTACGCGTAAGGAGTGACATTGCGCATAAACTTGTACGCACAAGGGTCAAAGTTTACGCATGGATGAATACGCGTAAAGGAAGTATGCAACAAAGTTGCGCGTAAAAACTCGTCTTACGCCGAGCCAATGAGTATGCGTAATAAATGGAGTTTTATGCATGAAACTTGTACGCGTAAAGAATAGGGTTACGCGTAAAACTTGTATGCGTAAAGGGTCAAGTTACGCGTAAAACTCGTGCGAATAACGTTACGCGTAAAATATTGTACATGTAAAGAATAATCGTTACGCGTAAAATATTGTACACGTAAAGAATAATCGTTACGCGTAAATATTGTACACGTAAAGAATTACGCATAAATGAGTATGCGAAATCCAAATTCACGCTGACATGAATGATCGTGGGCGTAGAGCTTGATATTACGCTGGTACGTAAAAACGTGGGCGTAAAGTTTAATGCCTACGCGAGCACATATAACGTGAGCGTAAAACTCCTCATGAACTCCAAATTCCATGGAACCTTCATTCCAAGCCAAAAATGGGATTCCATGGGTCAGAATGGCGTATAACACAATCTCAACAATCTGGAAGGAATAAAACTTGGAAATAAGGAGGTTTGATAGATCAAAACCAATAAAATCCGAAAAAATAATAATTTCTAGATCTACTAAAAATGAGACTTCAGAATGCAAAGTGCCAAGTTCTAAACTATCTTAGAATCACGATAGGAAGACAATGAACCGTAAAAATGGGTTCTCATGTGGAGCAAGATGTACTTGCCTATGGGTTTGGTAGGTAGAGAGAGTTATGAGGAAGAAGAAAAGTAAATGAGAAGGAGAAGTAATAAGGAGAGAGAAAGGGTTGGGGCTTTAAATGAAGATGTAGTAGGTGGGGAGTTGGGTTCGGTTCATGATGAACCATCAAAATTCGGAAACAAACCAACCCAAGCTGAACCCAAGAGCAAAACTAAAGCAGAAAATAAAATACCGAAAAATAATTAGCATAAAATTAAAGGAATTAAATACAGAACAAATACATGATAATATTAAATAAATACATTCAAGCAGTACACGTATTAAAATACGTATTCTGGGAACGGGGAGTGACACGAGTATCATATTTTGTCTGCTTCGCTCTAAACATCCATTAATTCTTCAAAGCCTTCTTGTCCTTTGGCAACCACACAAGATCATATTTAGAGTTTGTTTATAAGGATGTTATCTACTCATGCATGGTTTGTATCTAATCCTGCTTGTATTCGTCTTCCATCGCCTCTCCAAAGCTTTCGGGCTCTATCCCGTTAGTCAATAGCACATACTCAACTAGTGAGTACCTTGTGGATGGTCGATGCCCTCTTGTGCTCCTCTTCAACTAAACCTTTGGTGCTGGCAGTGTACTGATAACTTCACTCCTACCATGAAATGCCTCCTCCGTATTCTCATCCTCCTGAGGGTCACCTTGATCACCATTAGCAGGCTGATGACCAAGGTTAATAGCAATTCCATGTACTGGCTCCCCCATAACTGGATTATCTGTGATGTCCTATAGAAACGGCTCGAAGCGTGATGACTCTAACTCGGGGAAATTATCTGCCTCAGAAGGGTTCTCAAAATCCTGAGTATTGATCATAGTTTGATCCTTAACAAATACTATGTCCCTGATTCTGTAGAGCTTTCCTTCTATCGAGTCATAGAGTCTATACCCAAACTCATCCTAACCTTACTCGATAAGGACGCACGACCTCATCTTCGTTTCAAGATTGGACATCTCATCCTTCGGTACATACACAAAGGCCTTACTCCCAAATACTCGAAGGTGACTATAGGACGACTCTTTACCGTACCATACTTTATCAGGTACATCACTCTGCAAACAAATATGAGAGACAAACTAATAACATAAGCAGAGAGAGCCACACCCCACCAATTGCCTGTAAGCTTGCTATTGAAAGCAAACAACATGCTATCTCTATCAGTGTCACGTTCAAAATCTCATTTATGCCATTGAGCTCAAGCATCTTTGGAGGAGACTTCGGGTGTTGAATCCCTTACTCTTTGCAATAAGCATCAAAATGACCAATATATTTGCTACAATTGCTGGGCCGAATACACTTAAATTTTTTGCCTATCTCCCTTTCAATGGAGGCCTGAAACTCGTTGAAAGTATACACCACCTGATTCTTGATCTTTATAGTATAGACCCAATCTTTCCTAAAATAATCATCAATAAAAGTTATAGATAAAAAGCACCACCAATAATTTTTACCTTCATTGGACCACAAACGTCCGAATGAATCAACTCAAGCAATACCGGTTTTTGAAGATGGATGACTTTGAAAAGAGACCATATTCTTTTTTCCAGCCATGCAGTGCATGCATATTTCCAATTTTGTTGACCTTAGCCTTGGAATCACTTTTGCTCATTGATTTCTCTCCGATATGGCTAAGACACATGTGCCACAACTAGGTAGACTCATCATTGGCTACGTTCACCTTCCGTGTCTTCTGTGCGCTTTCTTCCATATAATAGACCAGATTTATTACCAACGAACCTTTGGAAAGCTTCTACTGATAGTTCCTAAAGAGATTGAAGAATCCCTCATCATCTAGCCTTCCAACTGACATTAGGTTGAAACGGATATCGAAAATATGGTGAGCACCTTTGAGAACAAGAGTTGCTCTTGTATTTGTTTTTAAATGGACATCTCATGTAGCAACAACTTTTGACACATTCCCTTTACACATCATTAACACTCCACAATCTTCTCTTGTATATGTGGCAAATATTGCCATATTGTGAGATACATATGTCGAAATCCCTGAGTCCAGCCAAGAATGTTTATCTCGTCCAAGGTTCATGATAATCTCATTACCTACAATAATGACATCAACTCCATATGCTGAGACAATCATTATTGTGTTGTCAACTTGAACCCCCTGTCGACATTCTTCTTTGTCTTCCAAGTGAAACAGTTTTGCTTGATGTGATACTTCTTGCCACAAGGTAACACTCGAAGTCCTGGTATCGACTTTGGACTATCATCTGCTATTGTCTCTGCTACCCCCGGACCTCTACTTTTACTCCTGGATCGGCTCTCTGAGACAAGCACCTCTGAATTGGATGTGGATGATGTGCCTTGAGATTTCTTTTGCATCTCTTCATTCAACAATCCATTCTTCGCAAACTTCTGACAAACCACATCATCTAGAGCAGAAGTGATCATGGACACTCGTACAGTTTCTATGAGTCTGGCTTTATACACAACAACTATAGTCCATGTACCTCATCGTTGAACTTTATCAAATAGAGAATGGTTAATTACGCCCTATAAATCACTTAAGTGATCTGTAATGGACGAACCATCATTGTACTTGAGACCCATCATCTGTCGGATCATGAACAACTTGTTTACCTCGATCTTCTTCGTATACATGGATTCTATCTTCTTTCATAATGTCCTTTCATGATCAATATTGGTGATGTGATTATGCACATTCTTGTCCACGAACTGTCTGATATACCCGTACACCTGTATATGCTTGAAATTTCTATCCTCTTCTAATTTGTCACTAGGCTTCTTGGAAGCAAATATCAGACGATGCAGCATCTCGATGAACAACAAATCTTTTATCTTACTCCGCTAATAGTAGTAATTGGAACCATTTATGTTTACCATGTGCACTGGTTTCATATCCATATCATTTACTTGGTTTGACTGTCAACTCAGACACCTGAACCTACTCTGATACCAAAGCTCTAACACCACTCCGTTGGGAGTAAAATGCAAAAAATGTTCCCCAAACTAAGAGACCGTGAGAGAACCAAAAAAAGGCACAAAACCAACTTATCAAAACATACAAAAAGTCAAACGCAAACACAGTCACTTTTCGACGTAGAAAACCCAAAAGCAAAAACCATGGGACGATTAGAGTCCAATACTAGAAAAGTCTTCACTAATGAATTACAAGATTACACCCTCTATAACTTCTCTATCGATATAATCAGACCATAACTACTCAAAGCACTGAAAACGGATTACAAGAAATTACAGAAGATAGAGACGACAAGAGCCAATCACTGATGATCTCCTTAAAGCTCTCTCTTCGAAATAACCCTAAATCTTTTATTTCTCTTGTTTGGAAGTTGTAAGCTTTTGAGAACCCTCTCCTTTGATCTCTCTCTATGTTCGATTATTATAATATATTAAGGTTAGTAATAACTTACTTAAAGCACCCTCATTCTGCAATTATATATATCGTTGATTTAGATCCAATGGTGTTGATAAAACACTAATTTTTGGCCTCAACTTCGAAATCGGTATACTGGTATTAGTATGTATACGGTATGTCAAAAAATTGCACAAAAATTGCACTTTTTGACAGAAACGTTCTGGAACAAAAAATAGTATCGGACTGGTATACCAGCGGTGTGCCGTTCATACAACGTTATACCGGCGATATACCGCTGACACTGGTACCAGTCTTTCAAAGCTTTTAACACATACTCAAATTGAGATATCTTTGCCGCCTTTGACTTTCCGAGCTTTCTAACACACGAATGACTCCCATCGTACTCTGGGGTATTATTTATATAGATTAGGAACCCCACCCAACACCAATAGTGGGTGCCTCGTTAAAACCTTCTTACGGTGCCAAAATTCAGTAAAAAATGCCCCTTAGTTAAGAAAAAGAGAACATTAAGATCAAGTGAGTATACTTCTGGATACTCTCCTGATTTTGCCATTATCCCAAACTACGAGTGTTGTAATATAGAGTCTTCGCAATCCGACGCCATAACGTTCTTCTAGAAAGTGGACTTTGGTAGTGACTTGGTGAACATCTTGGCCAAGTTATCTTGGGATCAGATCTGCTTGACTTCAATCTTTTGTTGTAGTTGTTGTTGATGCATGAAGAACTTTAGTACGATGTGCTTGGTACTGTCACTTGATGTAGCCATTCTTCATCTAGTTAATGCATGAGGTATTGTCTTTATATATTATCGTCGGGATATCATTGGTAGAAGAGAATTCCTTCATAGTCTGAATGTACTCAATTATGGCTCGCAACCATATGCACTTTCGAGTGGCATCATAAAGGAAGATGAACTCGCGCATCGACATGATTTGAAGAAGTAAAAACCAAGGTATGCTTTGTAAACTTCTAGAATATCGTTGTACCCCAAATAGTAAAAACATAACCACTTTGGAATCTCTTCTTGTGCGGGTTAGATAAATAACCGACATTGGGTAGCCGACAAGACGAACGTCATTCTAAGGATCGGGGGGGGGGGGGAAGGGGGTTAATCCATTCTGAGATGCATATGGATAGAATAAGCCTATGTCTGTAGTATACTTAGGCCTCATTTGGTTCGCAAAAATGAAATGAAAGAAATCAATTCTTTGCTATTTCCTTTCCTTTGGGAAATTAAAATTCCCATCAATTTTCCTTTATAGTGTTTGGAAAAGTCCAGGGAAATTGGTAGTGAACGTGAATCATTGGGGTAAAAAAGTAAATAGTTGGGGTAGGTGGGAGAACAATTTTTGTTTTCTTTAGGAAATATTTTTCTTTCTTGCTCATTTCCTTTGGCATCTAAACCCAAGAAAGGAATGGCTTCTCTTCCAAGACCGCGTTTCCGTGAACCAAATGAGGCATTAAGGTAATGAAAGATTTCTTTAATGCCATTCAAATGGCGGTGTGTTGACGTAGTGCTAAATCTAGCCAAGAGATTCACAGATAATGAGATGTTGGGTCTATTATATTGATCTAAGTATAATAATGCGCCTATTGCACTTAAGATATGGAACTTCGGGTTCGAATACCTCTTTTTATCTTTCTTAGGATGGAATGGATCTCAAGTAGCATCTAGAGAACAGACGATCATGGGTGTACTGGAGGATTTTTCTTTGTCCATGTTAAACCGACGTAACACCTTATAGGTGTAATTTGATTAGTGAACAAAAAATACCATCGGTATAATTCTCAAGTTGCAGGCCCAAACAGAATTGAGTTTTCTCTGGTTCTTTCATCTCAAATTTCAACTTCAGGTGGGAGACAGTTATTTTAAGCTCTTCAGGAGTCCCGATGAGATTCATGTCATCCATATAGACTGCTACAATCACAAATCCAGAATATAATTTTTAATGAACGTATAGGGGCATACTTCATTGTTCACATATCCCTAACTGTTAAAGTACTCGCTTATATGGTTATACCACATCCATTTAGATTATTTTAATCCGTAAAATGATCATCTTAACTAGATTGAGTGCTTGTTTCGGGGTCTACAACTATTTGCATTTGTCATACAAAGTTCTTTAGAGACCATCACACACAAACACCACACACACACATCCAATTTCTCGTACAAATATGATGTAATGCTCCATTCTGCATAGTAGCATTATATTGGCTTGAATAGCCTAGATGAACTTGGATTTATGTATATAAATATTTGCGATATCTACAGGATATGGAATGGCAATTCGTCAAAATGAGAGGCTTTATCCTGCTTTCCTTTATCTCCATGCCTTAATAAAATGATATCTCTTTCGTTTTGTTGTTGTCTCAATAAATTAATGATGCTTCAGTAAAGAATAGAGTTAAAAGAGACTAAATGTATGCTTTAAATTTATATTGGTTATAAGTAAGTTGTGATGAATAAATGAACCTATTGTTAAATAAATAGGATTTGGATAGTGGAGAATGATTTGATACTGCATGGTGCTTATGGAAATGAATTATTTCGTTGGATTTCTAGTGATGGTTGGGATTATTGGGTGGCCAATAATGTTTAGGACTGTCAGGTCGCCAGTTGTATTAATCTTGGAATGGGAAGAAAGTTTACAAGCTATAGCTCGAGGAATGCAAATATGAAATGTAAATATGGTACAGATTGTTTGAAAGTTTTCACTGTCATGCATTGCTTATGTTTTCTTATAGTTAATTTGCATATGCATTTGCATGGTCATAGACAACTTGTGCACAAGGTTTTTGTTCCTCGAATGGTATCCGCGGTCATAAAATCGATTTGACCCAGGAGGAACAGGTCTTTAAGGTGCTAGATGCATAAGCACATGAGATTTGGGGCATTCAGTAAGGCTAGCTACTTGCACATGAAGGGATGCTGTCTACCCATGAATACTCCAAGATGGTGCGCTCAACACTGATCTTCATGTAGTTAGGCTGCATACTAACAGTAACTGTTTTTCAAACCTAACCTTTGTTGTAGGAACTGATTGGTGATGTTTATAAATATGATTATAATATTTTTTATGCAACGACAGGGACATTTAGAAATCTAATTTGTGTATACTAATACTTGTTCCATAGGAAAAGAAAGTGACCATAAGTAAGAATCATTATAAAAAGATAAATTTTATGCTTTAAAATTTCTAGTTATAGATTGTTAACAGACCTTAGAGAAAGTAAGATCATATAATAATTTTGCTATTTTCACATGATTACAGTATTATTTTGGTGAGATGGGTTAGGATCACTCACCAGTGCACTCCAATATGTTGACCTCTCCCTCCTTCACGGGAGCAGAGAGCCACTTGGATATTCTTAGGCATTTGGAGCTCAATCAGTAACTTGAAGCTTTTTATTCAAAATGTTCTCTTTGTAATAAAGGATGTAATTTTTGGAACATTGTTCATATGAATTGCATGAGTTGTTAGCCAAGTTGGCATATTTTTACTGGCTATTAAGAGACTTTGTAATTCCACTACAATCTTATCAATAAAGAGAATTACTTTTCATATCATTTGTCTATCAATTTTTTGCTTATTTTCGTTGTAATATTTTTATTTTGAGACGACTATTCGATAGTGCATTTTCTTATCTTGTATAAATACAATCTAGACTTGTACGATCTCACACCCAGTAGTGATTTACTGGTTCTGTGGAATCAGGACATGACATACGCTATAACTACATCCAACTGCATGTTTAGTTTTTCGAAAACTACCAAACTGACAATGTAGTGGAACATAATGTCTATTATGGGAGAATATGTCCCCTCGTAATTAACCCCAGGACATTGAGAGAATCCTTGCACCACAAGGTATGATTTAAACAATATTATTTCATTCATCTCATTATGTTGCCTTACGAATACTCACTTGTATCCAACATGGTTTTACATTGGGTGATGTTAGAACTACAAACTCGAATGCTAAAGAATCTACTCGACCTGGATTGCTTCTTTCCATTTTGACCAATCAGCTCTACATAGACATTCTTTAACAGAGTGTGGTTCAATATCGTTGCACTTTATTATTTCAGTGGCTACTGAATATGTAATAGTATCATTGACGAATATCTCATTCCTGTTCCACAACTCATCTAAGGATGCATACTAGTCAAAGATTTCCTGATTCTCGAATATGAGATTTAGTACACTCTTATCTTCCAGGATGGTTCCATAATCTTGAATAATCTTATGAGTTGGACATTTTGAGAGTGACATGATTTGGGGGTACTAAGTTCCTCTCATTTCGTAGAAGGGAATTCTTTGAATCGAGTGGTTTGTCGCACTTCTAGCCCGAGAGCAGATGATTGGCTAGCTGACGGTGTATGATGTCACGCTTCGAGTGCCACACGTCGTCCTACAAGGCAACACCGTGCCATCCTTCAAGAGCAGAGTTTCCTTTGATGAATGCTTTGCGTTTGTGTGGTACGTTTACCTTGCAGGCACATATGCAACATGTATATGTGATCTCGTCACTTTTACTAAATCAGCGAATGCATCTAGCATATTCTGGATTACCATATATAGAATTAGGACCCCCTACACTTCATTATCAGGCTAAACAGTACGGGGATGGAGATGAGACAGAGTGGCATAGACAATGTCAATTGGTGTTGTTCTTCAGGACATTGACGTTATTATCTTCCCCTAACAACGAGATAATTGTCTCATCAAAGTAAAAATCCATAAATCTGGTAGTAAATTGGTTACATGAGAAGTGCTCTAAATAACAAATAATCTATGCCGAATCATAACCGACATAAATTCTCTTTTTGTGTGGACCCATCTTGGTACGATGCAGCGCCATAACTGACATATAGGTTGCATACCCAAAAATTCATAAATACCAAACGCCAGGTCCGTACTCGGTGACCAACTGTAATGCCAAATAGGGTTGGGTGGCAACAAGCATCAGATACCAACATTTATGCATGTAATATTGCATATGTAGAAACAATAAGTTGTCTGCGCATCACCAAAGTCCTTATGATCGACTGGAATGCTTAATAAAATAAATTTGCAAGGTCGTTATGGATATGAACATGGGGGACTATATATGTTCATATTCGAAACAAGATGTTATTACGTTGATAAATAAAGTATCCACTTGCAACTATATAAGAACTTCGGGTTCTGCGACGAAGAATTATGGATGAATCATATAGAAGTTATGGTCCTCAACATACAATATTTTTAATTTTAGGAAACTACAGGTTTCATGCATATGAACTTCAAGTTCTATTTACGAACTTTGGGTTCATTTATGAACTTCAGGTTCAAATATGAACTTCAAGTTCAATGTGCTTCGCTTCAGGCAGAGTAGGCAGGCTAGGCCTCTACTAATATTTAGCCTTGTTTTTAGCAAAGTTTGTATATAGTGAGGTCAAGTATTTGCCAATATGGGACTTTACTTCTGGCAAAGCTAATATTCGACGAGGTTAATATTGTTGGCATTACGACAAGTCTTAATGTAGTTGTCATTAATGTGAGGTTACTATCATTGGCATTACGGGAGACTATGTCCAATGCTAAGTAGGCGCTTTGCTTTAGAAAAACATGCTCTGCTTTAGGAAAACATGTGCCTTATGCCAACTTGTAGCTTTTATGTGGCAAAGCTAATGAAATAGTAGGGCTAATGCTTCTGACATTACATATCATGCCCCGATCTCGTATGACCAAAAGTCGCCACTAGGTGTGATGTCATACAAGCCTAAATTGCACTTGTACAAGGCAAGCCAAAATGACCGATTGAATAGTTAAGTAACATAGTTATCGCAACAGTAAGGCTAAGAAGAAAAGTTAAATCAACACAATAAGTACAAAAGAATGATTCTCTTTATTAATGTTGCAACATGATTTACAATAGCTCAAAGCCAAGTACAACTCGATTACCAATCTCTCTCTCTCTCTCTTCAATACAATAAATCATTCCACAAGTCTTACAACTTAAAAAACTATACAAACGACGATGTTCCATACATTATGCCCTTCATATACCAAGACACTCGTTATTCATAATGAAAAAATAATTGTGCTAAGTGCTTATTCCGTATCCAATACTAGGCCTAGAAGTAGATAATGTTAGCATGCAACCTAAATATATGAAGGCCACTAGCGATACACCATCATGGACTCTAGTGAAACGTGATATTCTCCATCTCGGGTAGCTAGCCTCCACTAGAGGTCCCGAAACACATGCGCTAGTACTCAGCGTCGCTCCTCCTAGGCCGAATTGATCTCAGTACTCCGGTATAAACTCCCTAAATTTTACTATATTTTTTATTTTATTTTAGTTAGATTAATTTAAGTATGTGTATCTGGTATATAAGTAATCACCAATTTTTTTATTATCTTTATTTTTTGAGATTAATTAAGATATACGTGGAGTATGTGAATTTTATATACAAATACTTAGTATATTTATTCATTAAATAGCTAATAATATAAGTTTACTTAATATAGTTTTAATATTGAGAGTATATATGTATGCAAATATATAGAGTTATATATATATATATAGGGTTTATTTATAGACTTTTACTTATATAATAAATAAATAAACGTACTAGATATTTTAATATGCAATATATATAATATATATAAAAAAAAAAATAAATATATATATATGTATATATTATATATATATATATATATATAATTATATATATATATAAATATATATATATAATATATATATATATATATATATATATATAATATTTTTTTAATTTTTTTTTTTTTATTAATTTTTATATATATATAATGTGTTGCTGAAAAAAAATAATTTTTTTAGAAGATCTTTAGAAATTTTTGGAATTTTTTTGGAATTTTTTGGTAGTAATCTCGAAGGAATTTTTTTATTAATATCCAAAATCTCGAGAGAAAAATGAATTTCTCGGAGGTGAAAAACGTATGCAGACGGATGGTGAAGAAAAAGAAAATAAATTTTTTTGTTATTTTTGAATGAATAAATCTCATTCAAATCTAAACCATTTTTAACCAAATCTTTTCCTACGTGACCCTAATCCTATTCTCTTCTAGATAACCTCAATCCAAGACCTAATTCGAGTTTAAATAAATAGGGAATTCTATTGTAAATCAAATAAAAAACCTAAGTATATTATTTTCGAGAATATATTTCGCCTTCCCGATTACGTACAACTCCTTGTGATTGAAATTATTCAACCCCAGGCCACCCTTACCACCTACGCACCGTCTCGACTCCCGGTGCATTCCGGAGCGCCGTCGGAGTGGTCGCTACACCGTCTCGACTTCCTGTACATCTCTCCGGTGTGATTTCTCGTCCGTCTCTTGATCTTTTCTCGATCTTTCTTCTCTGGTATATTCACAACTTGACCCTCTTCGCTTTCCTTCAAATAGATTATTTTAGTTACTTTATATTGGGCGTAAATCGAGTTCCAAAATCGAGAATAACTTAATTTTTGGACTTTGAAATATACAAAAACTGTCCCAAACACCTATCTTTGGAGACCAATATATTCTAATGCTGTGAATCAAACCTAGTTTTTTTTTTTCCTATGTAAAGCCAACATAAACAGGTTGAATTCTATTCAAATAGTTTTACTTAATTTGATTTTAATCTCAAGTTATTTTAGTTTGAAAATCGAGAAAAATAGTTTTCAAAACTTAAAAAACTCCGATACAGGGTTGTAGAAGCTAAAAATCAAGGGGCACCACTCATTAAAGGGCGTTATCATCAAGTGGCGCCAGATCATTAGGTTGCGCCAGTCTTAGGTTGTGCCAAAGCCAGGGTGTGCAGCGCCACGTGGCAAGCCTCCTCGAGAAGCTATAACGACTGTCATCATTACTGACAACTGACAGCACGAAAATCAAAGAAAATCTATTCGAATCCCGTGCAACGCGACGCTCGAGAGGATTTTGTCAGCATGTAATTAATGCTGACAGCTGGCCCGCGCAAGTCATCAAGTGGCATGAGAATTAATCAATACAACATAGAAGACCCAGTCAAAGGCACCAGTTGTTAAGTTGCGCCCGCGTGCAACCTGGCTAGTTGGCGCCACTTGATCAAATTTTATATCCAGAAGCAGAATGACGTGGCGCGCATGCCACTAATCTCAAAGAACGTGTCCACTATACTGCCCACGACCACGCGCATCTCATTCAAACGATGCCACGTGTCCCTAGCAGTTGAAGTAACCGCTCGTGCAACTGGACAAGTGGCGCGCAACCTGAAGTGCGCGTCACTCAGAATAACTACTTAACAGTTATTTCAAGAACTCTATAAATAGAGTTTCAAATCAGTCCCAAAGAATCACTAATGATCATAATCTCCTGACAAAGTGCCGTTGCATTCTCCAAAGGCTCGTGTCTTCGATATCACATCGTCCAAGGGATAAAGTGATCGTCTTCTGATCAGATTCCTACAGTCGTACTTCCCCAGAATTCATTGTACTCATGTACTATTCTTTCAAAGTTTGTAATAAAAAACTTTTGTTTTTTGCAAACAAAATGGCGACTCTGCTAGGGACGACTTTCTCCTCCGACGAGAAAGTGACAACTCAATGTGATACCGCGTCGATCGGCAAGACGCAGAAGACTTTGGTCGTTCAAGTCGACCAAACCGCCTACGAAGCAATGATCAATACTGGGGGTACTAGGCACACCTCAGTTTCTACCAAGAGCAAGGCACGCACTATATAGACTCCCAAGTCCTCTGTAGTACCAACCACTACTTCTGCACAACCTGCGCTTACTGCCTATCTGCCAACCACTGCCTCTGCACAACCTGCACATACTGCCTTTTTGGCTCTGAACAAAAGGAAATGCATTTGGCTACTCCCTCATCTTCTCCAGTTTTGAACTCTGAGAAGAAACTATCTAGCGGGAGTGCTAGACAGAACAAAAAAAAAGCCCTTTGGCCTTTCCTCAACCTGCGTAACCTGCGCCTGTAGCCTCTCAGCCACAAAACAAAGGGAAACGCTCTTTAACTACTCCCTATTCCCCAAATATGAATTTGGCAAAGAATACATCTATTCCTGCCTTGTCACAGAACAAAGAAAAGTGCCCTTTAGCCTTTCCTCATTCTTCTCCGGTTCTTGACTCTGCAGAAAACAACTCTGGTTGTGCCATTGCGCCAATCAGTACAAAATCTCTTTTGGGTAGAAACCTTACTCCTCTTGACAGAGACAATCAAATCTCCAGTAAGAAAGTGAGTTATGTCCAAACTGAACTTTTTGCCACCCAGTTTTGCCAGGCCAAGCGCACAGGAATAGGTTGTGCAACACAAAAAAGGATTTTGCCTACTCCCAAGAATGCAACTCAGGATCTTCCAAACTTGCGTATCTCAAGATCTAAGCAAGGCAAGCTGCTAGTATCTCAGACACACGTGCCATACCTTTTTGACCTGCGCACCTATCTCAACAGGCACCTGCCAATATCAACTTTAGCAATACGCAAGTAGCCTGCGCCAGTGGCTAACTTGCGCCAGAGGTAGACTTCTGAAGTCAAAAACCTCTTACATATGCTAATCAACTTAGCACTTCCTTGTACACTCAGGGAACAGGACATTTCAAGAATCAAAATCATATTCCTAACATCGTTAAAGAATATGTTCCTCCGACTTCTTCTCGTCCTGTTGCTGTAACTGATCTCCTTGAACTTCTTGAAAAGAAGTAGAAGATCACAAATCCGTCTCATCCACCTATAACACAGCCATAAGAACACCATTGTAATCATCACTATGAGGTGGTTATCAAATGTTGTTGTCAGTCAGCTAAACGGTTTGTCTTCGATCGTCTGAACTACGCTCAGGTTCCTCAACCAATGATAGTGGATGAAGATGAATTATTGTACACTTTTGTCAACATGACGTCTCAAAGCACTGGAGGTGAAAAGCATCCAAGACGCAATATATCCCACAATCCCAGTCAACAGTAATTAGATCAGATTCGTGAGTCCGGCGAATGAGTATACCGACACACTAGATCAAGAAACCAAGAAACAATCAGTCAAAGGAATCTTTCTTATGACCAAGATACAATCGGTCAAAGGAATCTTCCTGATTCCAGCCAAGATGCCTTCAGTCAAAGGGATCTCCCCATCACTCATCCTAGGGGTAGTTCCTTATATGACTTTGATGCCGACAGTAAAAGTTCTGAACGAACCATCTTTTCTACTAGTTCGTCTTCGATAGCTAAAGAAGTGACTGCTTACGTCGTCACAGAAGATGCTTCCAGTTCTAATAGTCAAGAGCAGAAAATTGCTGCTTTGGAGGCCAGTTTGAAGAGCATGGCTGAGATGATGACAGGCATGCATGCTGTGATTCTGGCACAACATACGGTTCCACTGGTTGTGAATCTGATTTCGACCCAAGAACCTGTAACGACATGCTCCCATCAATATTGGTTTGGGGGTACAGTCTTCTCACACCGCTTCCATACCGATGCAGGCTATTCCAAGTCAATCTGGTACTGGGGATGGTACTTATCATGTAGTACCTCCTTCTAACACATTAAATCAGTCTACTGCTCCACAACCATCGAGAGATATTAATGCAGCCGTAAAACTTTTGCGTACTCAATTTGAAGCCTTCAAGCAGAAAGACGGCCTACAGAAGCTTGGGATCAAGCAGCCTTATCCTATATAGTAGAAGGAAGTTCAGTTTTCTCTCAAATACAAACCCCCTACTATTATGCTGTTTGATGGCAGCACATCCCCAAGTCAGTACCTCAATCACTTTGAGGTAATGACTGATCAACTACAGCTAAACGATGCTCTAGTCACTAGGGTGTTCGTCGGATGCTTAGCAGGTACAGCTTACGACTGATACCACAGTTTGCTAGATGGTTGTATAACCTCCTTCTCTGGATTCAAACAAATATTCTTGGAATGATTTTATGAGGGAATAAACGTCATGACTATGTCTTCTCTTATCAAAATTAAACAACGATATAATAAAATGATCGAACGTTTTATTGAACGATTCTGCCATGAGGCACTCAAAATGTCTCTCGAAACTCCAGATGCTTTGACTTTAGACACTTTTAAATCAAACTTGTTGCCTATAATCAGCATATGGACTGGATCGATACAATTCCAGGATTGGCCTTCATTCATAGTGAATGCTAAAGTAGCAGAAGAAAGTGTTGATAAGTTCAAACAATTAGGCATTCAGATGCCTAATCTTAACAGTGATAAACATGCTACATCAAATAGCAGTGGCCGTCAGAACAACCGCAAGGGCAAGGAGACTTTGGCTATCAATGTCAAAGGTAAAGAAGCTCTAGACGTCAATATAAGTCAATCAACACCTACTCCAATGGCACCACCACAGAGAGCACCACATCCGAAAGAAGAATACTCCTTCGATGAAGATGATGTCATGAGTATCTTCGATTGCCTGATCAAGAGCAATAAACTTCAGCTGCCGGATGCAAAACGGCAAAAAAAGCAGGTAAAATTGACCACCCTAAATATTGTGTTTACCACAAGTTTATTGGACATCCGACTCGAGCATGCTATGTGCTCAAAGGAATGATCCATGAGATGGTCAATTCTGGTGCAATCACTCTCAGCAGGATAAAAAAATGTAATGGCTAACATTGTTTCTTTACAGTTTGGCAATTTTTCTGCTCAACTTGTGCAAGATGGCGTCGTCCCCATCCCGAGAACCACTTTGGAGATTGTTAATCTCCTACCTGCATAAAATAATGGTCGTGTTCCCTTATCTATTGATAAGGGGGAAATCATGTGGATCCATTTAAATTTAGTGGCTGATTTCGAAGCACCTTCTTCATCCACAAAGTCCAAAAAGGCGACCAAATATAAGTTATGTCATATGACTTCGTTGGGTGAAGATTGTCTTCCACTTTTAACTGCTACCTTCATCTCGGTAGCAGATTCTTTTTCTTCATCTGAAACAATACTGCCAAAGCCAGAGGCCAAATAACAACCAGCTTTCCATCTGTATAGTCCACAATCCCGTAACCTAATGACAAAGATGGGATATGATCTAGAGAAGGCCCCTGACTTGAATCATGGAAAAGGATCTCCACTACCTCTTTCTCTATGCCTTCCACACAATCAATATCGTGTTGGCTTAGGTTTCTGGACGAACTCTTCATCCTGTCAAAATAAATATTCTAAAAACAAACGCCGCACGAAGAATTATAACATGGTGTCCTTCAAACCTGTACCTGAAGAAGAAGCCTTAACTGGTACCAGATCTAAGAGACTTTACTTACGAGACTACTCAGAAGGTCAAGGGAACCCTATTCCAGCTCCGGAGGCTATCCCAGCACCTTCTTCCCCTGCTGTGAATGTTCCATCTGCCTCATCACCTTCAGTGGAACCGACTCCTCCCAAACCAACGATAGTGGATAAGGGAAAACAGCCAGTCCGTTTCGATAAAGTATTGAAAAGGCCCCACCTCTGGGACTCAAGAAGCCATATAACTTTGATATACTGGCTCAGCTGGCTAATACCCCAGCAAGGTTATCAATCTTTGAGCTCCTGCATCTCTCGAAGGAAACTCGAAAAATATTGAGTGAAGCTTTGATGCAAGCTGATGCTTGTCTGACACTCCTCAAGAAACCAGAGGAAGAACCTGCAAATTGCTTTCACTATCATAGTGTGATGGAGTTAATGCCCAACATCACCTTTACGCAGGAAGACATGCTGCTGGAAGACAATCGTCATGACTGACCCCTCTACTTCATGGGATATGTCGATACCATGAAAGTTGATCGCATCTTGATCATCCCTGGGTCTGCACTCAGCATCATACCGAAGACTCTATTGGATGCATTGAAGATTCCTGTGGATAATCTTTCTACAACTATCACAACAATCTTGGGATTTAATTCTGGAAGAAGTGAACCCCTGGGGAAGACTCGCCTGAAAGTTCAAATTGGCAATCTTTGTACAAAGGTTACCTTCTACGTGATCGATAATTATGGCTCCTATAATGCTTTGCTGGAAGACCATTCCTGTATGAGAATAATATTGTACCATCCACTCTCCACCAATGCTTCAAGTATGTGGATGTCAATAGAGAAGTCCAAAAGAAAGTAGCAGATCTAAATTCTTTCAGAGGCATCAAAGCATATTGTACTAATTCTTGGATGTACAAGAAAGAATTCATAAAAGTCGTACTGGCTATGGATACTGAAGAAAATCAGAGAGACACCTCAGATGATGTTCTCGTAATCCCAATCAAAGGACGTACTACTCGTCCATCGTCTTCTCAAACGCTGACCATCCATTTTTCTTCTCATAACAAACACCCTCCTGCTGGAAAGATAGAACAAATGGAGCTCACCTCTTCTGAGCCACTAGTTGTCGACATCCGTCGTAACAAGCCTTCTCCTTCTTCTTCTCCTTCTCTGGTTAAAATCTGACTTGGCCTTCTGCTAAGGCCAAGAATTCTATTGTAAATGATGATGTACAAATCAAAAAATAGCATCTCCTTTGCAGTATACTGATGTCTTTTATTATGCTCGATGTTATTTGGAAATGTTAGATAACTTTGAACCACTTACAATAGGAATAATTCAACCTCTCCAAAATAAAGTACTGCTTGAACCAGTATTAGATTCCTCTTTTTAGTTCCTTCCAGGAAAAAAGATAAACTTCCAATACTTTTTAGTAAAGGAACAGAACAGAAAACTACACTCAATAGCGAAGATGAAACTAACGATAATGAGAGACTCCAACTTCTTCGTTATAGCCAACAATCAAAGATATCATTCAAAAGATGGGCTATAATTTTAAAGCTGGTCTCAATGGCGATAAAGGAAGGCGAACTACTATTCGTATCCCCGCTCCAAAAGGGAAATCACTGTAATACTACAGTAAAATGAAGCATGGATTAGGCTATACCTCGCCAATTCTAACCCCAGAAGCTTCCGAATTTGACAAAGAAGAGCGATCTAATTCTTCTGATTCTATTTCATGGGATTTGACACCAGCGTCGGGCACGTCCATCGAGTGATACTATCTTCTAATATGGTGTCTGCCGAATTATCAGAGGATGATATGGATGATGTAGTTGAAGCTCCTGAAGTAGATCCATGGGCACAAAGGATGGACACTCAGTCGAAACTTCGTTTCGAACAATGAGAACCATCTACTAAAGATCAATTAATTTAGGTCGATATTGGAGAAGAGGGCTCTCCAAGACCAATCTTCATCAGCAAAAGCCTCTCAGGTACGGATAAACAAGAATTAATTCAGCTTATCCGAGAATACATTGACGTCTTCGCCTAGAGTTATAAAGATATGTCAGATTGGATCCTCAGTTCGCTACCCATAGACTCCACATTCTGTCGAATGCAAGGCCAGTCAAACAACAACAACGTCGATTCAAACCTGACATGATGGATGCTATATAAACTGAAGTTAGGAAACTGATCGCTTGCAGTTTTGTTAGAGAAGAACAACATCCTGACTGGGTCGCTAATGTTGTCCCAGTTATGAAGAAAAATAGGAAAGTCCGAGTCTGCATTGACTTTAAAGACCTCAACGATGCTTGTCCTAAGGATGAGTTCCTTCTTCCGATCACTGATGTCATGATCAACAACACTTGCAAATTCGAATGAATGTCTTTCATGGATGGGTTTTCAGGCTATAATCAAATCGGAATGCACCATGAAGATGAAAGACATACATCTTTTCGTACTCCCTTGGGAATCTATTGTTACACTGTCACGTCGTTCGGTTTTAAGAACGTTGGTGCCACATATCGGGCTATGGGTACCATCTGCCGTGATCATTTGCGGAAGACTGTTGAATGCTATATCGACGATATTGATGTCAAAAGTCGTCTAAAGGAAGACCACATCCAAGACTTAAGAACTATCTTCGATCTAATGCGCCAGCATCAACTCAAGATAAATCACACCAAGTTATTTCTGGGAGTCTCTAGTGGCAAATTTTTTGGATGCGTCATTACCTCTAAAGGTATACACGTTGATCCCAAGAAGATCAAAGTCATTCAAGAGATGCGTCCTCCATGCAACCTAAAAGAGCTACAAGGATTCCAAGGTCGGCTTGCTTATATCAGCAGATTTATTTAGAATATGTTTGGACATTGCAGACCATTCACTCAATTGATGAAGAAAGGTGTGTCTTTCATTTGGACTGAAGAATGTCAGAAAGCATTTGAAGACAAAAAGCGGTACTTGATGAACCCACCAGTCTTAGTACCTCCCATCTCAGGAATATCCTTCTTGATGTATGTTCGAGCGATGGATCATTCGTTAGGTGCATTACTAGCTCAGAAGAACAAAGATGGTCATGAGAAAGCTATTTATTATCTCAGTCGTACAATGATCGGGGCTGTACATCGATATAGCCCAGTGGAAAAAGAATGTCTAGTTTTGATGTTTGCTGTTCAAAAGATGAGATATTACATCACCGGCCAAACTATTCATGTTATTTCCAAAGTTAACCCTCTCTGGGTCTTGATGAAGAAGCCCAGTACACTCAATTCCAGGCTTGCTACATGGGCCATATTATTAGCACAGTATGATATGGTTTATGTTCCTTAAAAGTCTGTTAAGGGTCAAGCCCTTGCTGACTTCCTAGCGGCTTATCCAATTCCCGAAACATCTAAACTCTATGGCGAGATTCCTGACAAAACATTGGAATCTAACATGATTTCAGAAGAAATTCTTGCCTGACGTCTATTCTTTGATGGAGCATCCAGAATCGAACCAAATGGAGCCATTGTCGCAGGAGTTGGAATTGTCCTCATATCACCGGAAGGATTAGCTATTCAAAGAGCTTATTCCTTGGATGAATCATGATCCAACAATGTAGCCAAATACAGTACGCTGCTTATTGGTCTCCTATTAGCTAAACAATTGGATATTGAATATCTCGAGGTGTATGGAGACTCTAAACTGATTGTCAATTTGCATGTCAGAGGAACATATGAGTTTCGACATTAAGATCTTGTCCCATATCATGAGGCAGTAGTCAGAATGGCTTCATCGTTCAAAGGATTCTTCATTGAATATGTGCGTCGAGCATGCAATATCGAAGCTGATACATTGGCCAATCTTGCAACAGTATTGGCAATTCCAGTCAGAAGATAGCAGATGATTGTTATTACTTATATAGAGTTATTTTGCATCGAGAATAATTCAAACATTGAGTTCAGCAATTCAACTGAAATCAACGTCATCAGCGAAGACTGGAGAGTTCTTTTATTGACTTTGTGGTAAATGACATCTTACCCGAAGATCTTAAAGAAGCTACAACCATTTGTCGGCGATCACTCCGATTCTATTATAATTACACCACCAAGACTCTTTATCGACGAACATTTGATGGTCTACTTCTACGGTGTCTTACGGGAGATGAAGCAAAACAAATACTATGGGAGGCTTACGATGGTGTATGTTGTGCACATCAGCTAGGTCCTAAACTGCAGGATCGTATTCGACGTATGGGTTACTACTGGCCCACTATGATGTCAGATGCCATCGAGTATGCAAGGAAGTGCCGAGCTTGTCAAATCTATGCAGACTTCATCCACCAACCATCAGAATTTCTTCATCCGACTGCCGCATCATGGCCCTTTGAAGCTTGGGGCATGGATGTCATTGGTCCTATCAATCTACCGTCGTCTAGAGGACATCGGTTTATATTGGCTATAACCGATTACTTTTCGAAGTGGGCTGAAGCTATACCTTTGTCCGAAGTTAAGACCAACAATGTCATCAACTTTATTAAACATTATGTGATATACATATTTGGCATTCCTCGATGAATCATTTTTGATAATCGACCACAATTCGTCACTCAGAAGTTTACTCGGTTCTGCGATGACATCAGAATCGACAATGTCGCTTCCATTGCCTATAATCCTGCAGCTAATGGTTTGGTTGAAGCATTCAACAAGACTATCATCAAACTCCTCAAAAAGTTTGTTTCTACCAACAAAAGCAATTGGAGTGAAAAGCTTGGAGAATATCTATGGGTTATCGCACTACTGTACGCAATTCTACTGGTTGTACACCTTTCTCTTTGGTGTATGGGTGTAAAGCTGTTCTGCCATTAGAAATTCAAATTCCCTTCCTGAGGATTGTATTTGCCAATGAACTCATAAAAGAAACAACGATCGTCTTCAAGAACTGGAAGCGCTTGACGAGAAAAGGCTACTAGCCCAACAATATATCGAGCTATACCAGGCCCGCATCTCAAAAGCTTTCAATCATAAAGTCAAAGTACGAGCGTTTCAGAAAGACGAACTAGTTCTTACTGTCAGACGTCCTATGACTATGACACATAGGAGCCAAGGCAAGTTCGAAGCGAAGTGGGAAGGTCCATATGTTGTAAGCAAGGTTTTCTCGAACGGAGCTTATCAACTAACTAGAATGGATGGCCGAGTCACTATGATGCCTATTAATGGCATATTTCTAAAGAAATACTATGTTTGAAAGATGTATAAGATATCTTCTGAATGTTGTATATAAAAAAAGGAGAGAAAGCATTAAGTTATTGTCTCTTATTCACTCTTCTGATAAACTTTTAAATCCTCAGCGGAATATATCCACATCGTATCACTTGATCATAAACCCTATCATTGAAATCCTAGCTGATTCAAAGATAATCAGAATAAATATTGAATTCACGTTCATATTACCTCTGAATTCTACTATCTACGTCAGCGACCTATCACGTCCACATTACCTCTGATATGGTCGTCTATTGAAATAACAATATTTTAAGCATTATATTCTGTCACGTCCAAATTACCTCTGTACATATATAATAGATATTGTTATTTTCTAAGGGATATGTCACGTCCGGCACCTCTGAACATATTTTCTACTTTGATCTATTACTTATGTAACAGGCATGCAACAAGTAATAGAACTATAAAAAGATCATAATTTTATTGATGATTCAAAATGTCAAGATTACATCATAAAAAAGGAGGAGAGAGAACAAAAACTTTATTGGGGAGGTCGTACTGAGCTCCATGATCAATCTCTTCAAGTTCTCAGCTCTTTTTATACTGGAATTGAGCACCTGTTGTCTAGCTTGAGATTTTCCAGACTCCGGATCAAAGGGTATCAGTGAGGCAGCTTGGCGCTCTAATTCAGCATGCTCGGCTTGGACAAATTCATCTTTTTGCTGCCTCAATTCATCTAGTTGGCTCTCAGCAATTTGATGCAACTCTAGCGCTTCCTTTTCACGTCGCGGAGCTGCTTTAAGTACTTCTTGCAGCCGGACCAACTCAGCTTCTAGCTCCCGAATGTGAGTTTGGCACTCAGAAGCTTCTTTCTCCTTCTCGATAGCTTCAGTCTTGTGTCGCTCAACAGAAGAAGCTGCTTCAACAATATGGTCTTCCATTTCTGCAGTGCGTTGTGAGAAAGCAACTACAGAAGCTTCGAATTCAGTTTTTTTTCTTACAACCTCGTGAGCCATTGCATCAAACTCAGCGTCTACAAGTTTTTGAATATTTCCTCTTATTAGATCTTTGTAAGATTTGATAGATTCCTCAAGCGCATCTAAGATATGCTCCAGATAGGTGGCTCTATCCATATCTCCGACCTTACGAATGGCTGCGATTATACAGGAGGAAGGACCTCTTACCAATTCATAGGCATTATCTCTCTCCAATACCCTCTGAACTAGAGGCCTCAAGGATGTGAAGAAAGCATTGGTATAGGACTCTACGATGAGTCTGTTCATCGCTAAGACACCCGGAGTAGCTACCTCTGCTGGAATTTCTTCTCTTGTAACAGTTAGAGGAATCGTAGACTGTGCACCAGGAGACTCGACTACATGCATCATAATCGAACCTCCTTCTCCAGTATGGGTCCCCATATCTAGAGGAGCCATTGTTGATCTGAAGTTGAGAGCCATCGAAGGAACTGGCACAATCGTCTCCAAAGGACCTGTTACGGTCAAAATACACAATCAGTGTATATCATTAAAAAATCTGGGTGATTAAAAGTTAGAAATTTACCCAAATTTGGCAGTAAATGTGGGGTATCGTATGGTATAACCAAATCCGTATGGAGCCCAGCTTTGGTAGTTTCATATACTACCGCCTGACTACTTCCAGCCTCGGAACCGATTGATAGGAAACGGCTGCTTCCAGCCCCCGACTCTGCCTGGTTAGCTGAAGCAATCACTTCTACATCCTTGACCTCAAGAGCTTGATCGGCAGGGGTCTGAGTCTCCGCAGCAACGTTGCTAGGATTTTCATCATTCCCAGCATCTTCAGGAGCCGTAGTCTGATCTTCGTTATTTTCATGCTCATCAGTTTTTGGGCTTGGATGCCCCTTATCAACAACGGGGTGATTTTTACCCTCAATTGTTATATGGCCTTCTTCGGCCGGTATTCTTTGATTCAGTAGGACATCTACTGAAACTGGGTCTTCTTTAGCAGCGCTTGTGGAATCATCTCCGATTGACGCATCGCCATAGTCACAAACCTGGAGGGCTTCTATCATTTCTCGATCTTATTGAGAACGAGTAGGAGTTTGAGCGACCGAAAGATCGGCAACCCCGGCTTGAGATTCTATAGGAGGCAACTCCTCTTCGGGGAATATAGCCTCTGGGACATCTGGAGTTGGGGATGACAGTATTACTCCTGCTGCAACCAGTGTAGTTATAGAAACAGTCGTCCGCACAACTCGATATCCTGGGATTTCCTCGGTAGTAACTGAGATTGGAATAGCAATTGCTGTAGTCTCTGTAGATGAAAAAGAATAATATCAATATATATCTTTCATGTCTTAATTATGATTAAAAGTACAGAGATTACCTTTTGAGATGGCAGATCCTTCTGCGAGGGTAATGATGTATCAGGTCTACTAGAAAATTCCTTTGGTGAAGGGATGGAGGAAGCGTCAATTGCTTAACGTTCTGCTCGAGTCACCAGCAATTTTCTTCTGGCCTTCCGTATCAGAGGTGCTACAGGTTCTTCTTCGACCTTATCAAGGTCGTATTACATATTAGGAATTTTGGGAACTTCTTCTCGGACGACTCTACTCTATTTTGGAACCGAAAATGGAGTTCTCTCCTTCCCCAGGGGATGCCCCAGTATGCATCTGCTTCGACTAGGACCGAGTTGTCATGGTGGTAGGCTGTTCACTAATGACCAAAGTGGTCTTCGTCTTTTCTTCCCTGGAGCCTTAGGTGGAGAAGGAAGATCATCATGGTGTGAAGGAGCAGATGACTCTCCAGTCTTCCTTTTCTTAAGCTCCTTGGCGGGAGACTTCTCCTTTTGTACCTTTAGTGAACGTCCAACGGATTATTTACTTCATCTAGGAAGCCCACAAGAGAAGCCTCTAAAGGTTTATCGTCAGGGTCTCGATCTTCTGCATCCCTGAACAATTGTGTAGTATGGACTCCAGCCTTTGATCGTTTATCACTAGCAAAGCTATGGGCCAGATGAAAGTTTTCGGTGAAAGTATTTGCCGAAGTATAGAAATTCGCGTATGTGTATAACATACGCGGACCCTGAGTAAGATTATTGGACATAGAGAACATAGCTTTGGTGCCTCTGGCATTTAATATCTCCAAGCTCTAGTACCATTAACCAGGAAACCCTTAGCCCATAGGCAAGTAGTGGCATTCGCCACATGCAGCTGGTTATAGCCAAATTGCCGAGCGAATCGACTTGGCAAATACGGGTCTAGGAAATAGTCTTCCTCAAATCGGTATACTAGGTGAGACGGCCGGATTGTCTTCAACCATGCAAAATTAGCCGGAGACAGACTGAGAGACGCCGTTTCTAAATCCCTGAACTGTGGGAGAAGATTCTCATATCCTGGAGGGGGAGGGACATATTAAAATCTCCATCCAGATCTTCGGTTGAAAGCTCTTTTGCATTCTGAAAGTGCGTTTATATTCCATCGAGCATTGGAATAACGCTTGATAAAGTTGCCTCCAACTTCATCCATATCAGGGTTCATCAAGCTGGAATGATGTAGCAATATCCACCCAAACAAATAGGTATAAGGTATTTCGGTGCGGGAAAATCCAGCTAAACAGCCTTATCGTGCAATATGGTGTCAACAAAAGAATACAGCCCTGCATTCAGGCGATAAGTCATCGTTGAAAGAATATCCATCTTGTGGCCAAATACTAGACACATAACAGCAAATAGTATGCCTCAGTAAAATCTATCGACTGTACTGGCTCTGGGAACTACAAACCGTCGTAGCCACAAAGAAAAAAAACCCGCCAACTAGGCTTCTTTTGACATGGGTCTGTAATCCTGCCTGAGATAACTCTCAAAAGTAGCACCAGCCTTAAATGGGTGCCAGTCTATATCCAAGATGTTATCGGTATGCTTGGACTTTTCTATCAGTTTTTCTATGTCGCTGCGCTGAGCGGTTTGAAGAAGCAAGGATCGCAAGCCTGACTCTCGACTTTTTTTTCCAAAGATATGACCAAAAAACAAATACAACAGCCACTTGGTTGTATAACAGGTCCCTGTGGAAGCACTTTTGTAATAAAGGGAGCATATCTTATAATGGCACAGAAGCTCCTCAAATACAGCAACCATCTGAAGGTTCTCTGTAGACATGATATCCAGTTCCTCATTAGTAATATTATAAATAATATGATAAATATTTTTTTGTACAAAAGAGTTATTTTGTATGTTGTTTAAAAATAAGTAGAGATTTGAAAATTTTGGGTTATATGAAATGTGTTCCAAATATTTTGCGAAATTGGGAATTTATTATTAACGTAAATTTGTTAATTATAAAAGCTATTTTATGATTTAATATTTAAGTAATATTCTTGATTTTCGAAACTAATTAATGCTATAGTTTAATATTTATGGAAAAGATATTTAAAATTTTGTTGTATTTAATATTTGAATTATTTTGATAATTTAAATTGGGAAAAGATTTTACTTTAAATTAAAGGAAGTTTATCTAGACCGATTTGATTTTGATTTCTTAAATTCTAAATCAATTTAAATAAAAAGATGGTATTATCTATCGGGGTTTAAACTATTGCAAGTCCTTATCCAACTGGGAATTCCCACATCCTATATAAGGAGAGGTACTCATCCATATTTTCACCACAACAATATTGTGCACCGTGTCTGTGCCTCTACATCCACTATAATTTCCTTTACAAATATTGTCCCCATGTCCGACAATCCCGGACACCTCTCCTCATCACCATCAACGTGTCGGACATTCCCCGACACGACACAACCCTTTATCCCAATTCCTAGCAAATCCCTAATCTATCTCTACCCTAAACAGGAGCCGACTCTTATCGACCCGGTACGCCTTGTCGACCTTCGACTTTTCTGTACCAGAATCCCAGCGCCACCACCTCCTCATCCGATCACGCCACACAACCACCGCCAACCCTTCTCGACATCCGGCCATCCACGGCTTCCACCACCCTAACCTAACCCTAACCCAAATCGGGCTGTCGTTCCTGTCTGCCAATGTCGGCACCACTCCTCACCAACCCCTGTCCTTCTGAAATCACCTCTACGCCACCACCGCACAGCCTGCAACATCCCCGTCTCGGCCAAACACCTCCACGACATCGCCCCGCAACCGCACAACCACCGGCTGCGGAGCCCAAAACCTCCAAAAGTCGCATCGCCACCACCACCCGATGTAAAGTAGAAGGAGGGAGGCTTTTACATTGCCGCGATCGACTCCACGCTGCTGCGCGCCCCGGCGCCTCCGTCGGCGACCAGATTCCCCACTCTAGCCTCCCGTGCTCGCCAGATCCGCACCTCCGACCTAGAGCGGAGCACCGCTCCCGTCGCCCGGAGCAGCGCGCCACCACCAAACCCCAGTGCCGCCCGTGACAGCCAAATCCACAGTCGCCCGCCTCTTCGCCGAGACTCCCGATCGCCTCTTCGCCGAGACCCCTGGCCGCCTCTTCGCCGAGACTCCCGGCCGCTTCCTCGCACGATCCGCCGCACCGTCTGAGCACCCTCCGCCTGCTTTCCTCTGCGTCCTCTACCGCCGTGTGGCCAGCGGCCTCCGCCATAGTCCCGCGTGCTCCCCGGTCTTGGCAGCGCCGGCGAGCTACGCCTCGCGCGTGCGTCCGCCCCTTCGCCGTAGCCCAGCCCCGAAGCCGAGCGCCGGAACCCCTCAGTAAGACCCCTTCCTATTTCCCTCTCCTCACTCTCTTAATTTTTCTCTCTCCCTCTATGTCCAATTGGGGATTGAGCTATAAGAGTTTAGGGATTAAGTATATATGTATTTTTATTATCATTATTATTATATCATCATTATTATTATTATTTTATTAGTATTATTAATGCTTTCATTATTGTTATATTATTATATTATTATTATTATTATTATTATTATTATTATATTATTATTATTATTACTATTATTAAGACTGTTGATGTGTTTGTTACCAATATCAAAAATCTAAATTTATAAATTCTAGTTTTAAATCTAAAATATTATAATATTATATGCATAGGATATAAATTATTTTTTATTATTTTTCTAAAAAGAATATTTTGATTAGTAAAAATACAATTTTAATCATACTATGAATATCTCTCGATTTTAAATATATTGATCCTTAAAGTGTATCTTCTTGATTATATACTATTTTATTGTATTTTTCAAATGTTTATCTAATTAATAAAATATAGATTTCTACTAAAATCTTTATATATTACGAACTTAGAATGATTGTAGCCTAAAATTATTTTCGGTTCTTCAAGTGTTTAGATAGACATATTTGGCTTAAAAAAAGGGGGTATTTTTCCAAAATTGTAAATATAAGGTATTTTCAAATAATTACGTAAACTTATTATAAAATAGTTTTCAAAAAATTAGTACGTGTATTCATTTCCACAGATTCTCTTCAATTATCTTAGCTGATCATGACTAATCCCATACTTATTTCCTTCGAACTTCTTCACATCAAACATGGCTATTGGACAAAACAGAACTGACCAGATCATCGCACCACACCAGGCGACACACCAGGTAAGACACCTTGCCTTTACTGTTTAAATTTCTTGTTCAAATCATGCATACTTATTCTTATTTAGCAAATATAATGTTGCGCTTTCAAAACCCTATGTAGTTGCAAATTACTATACTTTATGCAATTGACTTAGAGTTAAGGGACCACCGTATGTTTAGTGCATCTCATAAACTGTCACAATGTGCCACGGATTGTGTGTGAGTTGTGAGTCGCATATAGATACGGACTTGCGTGCTGACTGATCATTGGTGCGTACAGGCTGTGCGTTAGGATATAACTGCTAATAGATTTGTGTAGAAGACTTGGCAGTTATTTAGGATTAAACAGTGTCGTGGAGACGACGCATGTATAGTATCATTGGAGGGAGGGGACAGTTATTAGCGTAGGGGCTACATTTATTTTTACACACATTTTGGGCCGATAGTGACTCGGATGAGCACTACTTACTGCCCCGGGCCGATGGCCTCTTTATTACTCTGCTGATCCTACAGCCCCTGCGTAGAACGTTGTCCTCAAAGTGCATATCACATAGAATGGTTAGGAACCTTTACGCAAGTATATTTCTATTTAGCTCTTACTATTCAGTTTATGGCATGATATTATGTGTCTTGTTACGTCCTCTGAGGACCTGGTGATCCCTCCAGGTGTGTGTTTCGTGGTTTCTTGCAGGTGCTCTAGCTAAGGTCATTCCTTCCTTTGTGATGATTGCTCTTGAACCCGTCATTGCTCTCGCTTGCTTAATTCTTCCTTGTATATTTTTCTATATTTAATTTAGTTGGTAGTGGATTTGTCTCTACCCAACTATGGTGTACATGACAAACTCAAAGTTGCTTTTATATCATTATTTATTTTTATGGATGAGATTTAGTGTCTTGGATTTCTACATTTACAGCTTATGTGTACATACGAGCCGTATATTTACTCGTATGTATACAGCTGGCATGATACGTATCTAGTCCCAAGTATTTTGGGACTGGGGCGTTACATATTTTGTGGTGGCCCATGCAGGTCAAGTTTGCCATTTCGGTTACATGACTGTACCGAACGGGCCTGCAATATAGGATTAGAGTCTAAAATCTCATCCACCTACTTGACATCCTTTCTTGACTTCAAATTCCGAGCCCTCGTTCGACTTCTTGATTTGCATCTTGCTTGGCTCCTTCTACCGTAAATTCCTAGTTTCGTGCCTAGTGGATGACTACACTAGTATATGCTCATAAGTTAAACACGTGGCTAGAAGGTTACATTGACAATTAATATGCATTGAGACTTTATTTGAGTTATAAGGCATTTATTTTCCTAGAAATATGAACTTAAAGATTAGTTAATTCCAAGTTGGGTAGCAGCATATTACCGCCTTCAAAGGGTAGTTAGAATTTTATTATTACAAGGTGGTATACACAAGAGGATAGCTAGATCGAGAAAACAAATTTTGATTTACGATTTTTTTTGAAATGGTGAAATAGTTATGATTTATTAGGGATATGAAATCGATTGAGATTTTTTTTGAAATGATGAAATAGTTATGATTTATTAGGGATATGAAATCGATTGAGAAATGTTTTTTGAAATGGTGAAATAGTTATGATTTATTAGGGATACGAAATCGATTGAGAAATAACTTAAGTTTTTAAATTGTGACACATGATTTACGGTTAACTTTAAAAGTTTGAATTGTAATATTATTAAGTTTATCTCGAGATTTTTTAAGGAGTTTTAATTATGATTCTTAAACAACTAGAGAAGACGAAAGTTTAGTTTGAGAGAGCTTGAGGTTTTAAATTGAGTCGTACGAATTATAAGTTTATTTAATTTTGAGTTTGAAGTGATGATGGTAAAAAAGAAAATTAAAATATTTAGAGGATATGAAAGCGACTTTGAAGGAAAAAAATCAAATTTAAAATAGTGTCATATAATCATTGATTTATAAAGTTATTTAGATTTTGAATTTAAAAGCCTTGATTATGGATATTTAAATTTTGGTAAAAAAAATTTAATTTGTATCACATGATTTGCAATTAATGAAATAGGCTAAGAGTTTATCTCGAGGTACCTTTGAGAATTGAAATTTTTTTAAAAGTGATGGCTTATTATGAAAGTTTAGTTGTGCTGCATTAGATATGATGAAGGTTATTGTAATTTATTTAAAGGAAATTAAACTTTAAGTTATGATTAAATAATTGATGGAGTATCTTGAGACTTTTTTTCGAAACTTTTAAGGAACTTGAAATTTGAAATTAGATCACATATTGGTAGAGGACCAAGAAGCAAGCAAGTCACCCTAATGGGATACAAGTATTCCTCATTAATTGCCATGATAGTGTATACTCGAGTGTAGTTATCTACCAAACTATGTGAAGATATCTCAATCTTGACATACTCGATTTTCCCTCAAATCTAGACCTTTATTCGTATAGTCTAATCGTTGACACTTAGAAATAAGTAGAATCATTCCCTTGACCATACCCTTATCTAAGAGACTATCTTCTCTGTAGAAACTGTCTCCCTAACTTTTACCTTAATCTATGAGATTTTCTAAATTGTCTTATCTTGTGCTTAAACTTGAATCCTTCTATTTTGTGCATTAATTAGCGCCTCATGAAAATCCACTTTCTATTTTGATCATTGGGTGTCCTTTACCGTGACTTGGATATTTGGAGCACAACACTAGACTTTTTATCCAACAAATTTCATATGCAAGACCTAGACGAGCCCACCTTCATGTAGGTATATCATGTCCCACTAAAACACATCTTCTTGTACTCTAATTTCTTGATACGACTTTCGGGTCGAATAAGCTAAACTGTAACATTTACCATGATACCGATATATTTACCGACCATGGATCTCGACTCAATTCCTTCAACCCGATATGTGATAGTGTTCTACTTAATTCCGTAAATGCTTAGCCTGTGCTTATTGTTAACCCGTGCCTTTTATTTTTGCGTATTATCTTAAATTGCTTAGGCCCTTAAATTTTATTTTTGTGCAGAAATTAGTATTTATTATCCAAACTCTATCACGACCATTGAGCCTAACCAATACTTTCTTCTAAATCGTTGTGGTTTTTCTCTTTGAAAATTTTACTTTGCTCTGCTATTATTCATGCAACCTTGCTCTTGTGATTCCTTGGGCTTAGATAAAGATTTGATCATGACACCCTTTGGTTAGACAGGAGCTAGATTGGAAGGCATCATAAAGGAGATTAGTGGCTTAATCAAGTAAAATTATACGTGATTATGAGACATTAGTTAAATGTGCTATTTGATTAAGAGGTGTGATATTATGTTTTGGAAAGATCAAAGGATAGTATATTTGCGAGTGCCAAAAGGTTTGAGATTAATCCAAATTTGAAATAAAGTTTAAGTTTGGTGCATAAGGGATAATTTTTTTTTTATGTGATAAATAAATCATTTTCTAGAAGAGTTTGACTTTTACTTTAACTATCTTGATTAAAGATTTTGAAATTCAAGGAAATTAAAGCTTGAGGAAATACGCATATTATGTTGGAAAAGAAGGATAGAGATTCATTGAATATCTATTTTGAGGAGAGTATGAATGGCGAAATCTATTTGGTGAAAATATCTATGATATGATGGAGAGAAGTAAAATTTAAATTTATTTTTGGACTTATCAAATTTCGATCGTTCGGATAGTGGATTGATATATAAATATAGTGGGAATTCAAGATTGTGAGTAAACATTGGAGGTAAACTAAAAAGAATAAAAGGAAAATGGATTAAATTCAAAAAAAGGGGTGGATTATAAAATTTTGTGAAGAACAATAGACGAAAGGTTGAATGCGAAAAGACATTGATGAATATATCGATGGTTATGACATTATCAAAAACACAAGTTGAATTTTGAAGATTGAATATAGAAAGGCCTCGGTGATTATGCCAAGAGTTATGGCAATATCAAAAACAAGTTAGATTTTGAATATATCGTAAGATCGAGGTGGAAGAGATTCTTGCCTATTTTTGAGTACACATTTTGTTGATTAAATTTGATAGTTGTCATGAGATATCTTCCAAATCATACCCATGAATTCATTTTCCTAGCTAATGTAATATTCGAGTATTCAAATTGATTTCATTGCATGCCTTTAACGTGATCAAATTTATATTGCCTCATCCCTACCTACCCTACCTGTTCCTAAATTTCGAGGACAAAATTCTTGTAAGTTGGGTAGGATATAAACCCCCTAAATTTCTACTTTAAATTTTTTTTTATATAAATTGAGTATTTAAAATTTTTACTTGGTATTTGTACGTCGCATAGTCGTATTACACGTCGCGTACGCATTTGTCGTAGGGGACGTCGCGTATGAGTTCGCATTTTCGTATATCTCGTTGAGTGCGAATATGTGCGAGGTACATATTTTTGTAAAACATTTTATTAAAGATTATATTTATATAGAAGAATTTTAGTTTTCAAAATAATATGATAAATATTTTATTTTGTACAATAGAGTTATTTTGTTCGTTGTATAAAAATAAGTAGAGATTTGGAAATTTTGGGTTATATGAAATTTGTTCCAAATATTTTACGAAATTGGGAATTTATTATTAACGTAATTTTGTTAATTATAAAAGCTATTTTATGATTTAATATTTAAGTAATATTCTTGATTTTCGAAATTAATTAATTCTATATTTTAATATTTATGGAAAAGATATTTAAAATTTTGTTGTATTTAATATTTGAATTATTTTGATAATTTAAATTGGGAAAAGATTTTACTTTAAATTAAAGGAAGTTTATCTAGACCGATTTGATTTTGATTGTTTAAATTCTAAATCAATTTAAATAAAAAGATGGAATTATCCATCGGGTTTAAACTATTGCAAGTCCTTATCCAACTGAAAATTTCCACCTCCTATATAAGGAGAGGTACTCATCCATATTTTTACCACAACAATATTGTGCACCGTGTCTGTGCCTCTACATCCACTATAATTTCCATTACAAATACATTGTCCCTATGTCCGACAATCCCGGACACTCTCCTCATCACCATCAACGTGTCGGACATTCCCCGACACGACACAATCCCTAATCCCAATTCCTAGCAAATCCCTAATCTATCTCTACCCTAAACAGGAGCCGACTTCTTGTCGACCCGGTACGCCTTGGCGACCTTCGACTTTTCTGCACTAGAATCCCAGTGCCACCACCTCCTCATTCGATCACGCTACACAACCACCGCCAACCCTTCTTGACATCCGGCCATCCACGGCTTCCACCACCCTAACCTAAATCGTGCTGCCGTTCCTGTCCGCCAATGCCGGCACCACACCTCACCAACCCCTGTCCTCCCGAAATCACCTCTACGCCACCATCGCACAGCCTGCAACATCCCTGTCTCTGCTAAACACCTCCCCAACACCACCCAGCAGTCGTACAACCATCGGCCGCGGAGCCCAAAAACCCCCATAAGTCTCATCGCCACCACCACCCGATGTAAAGTAGAAGGAGGGAGGCTTTTACCTTGCCGCGGTCGACTCCGCGCTGCTGCGCGCCCCCGACGCCTCAGTCGGCGACCAGATCCCCCACTTTAGCCTTCCGCGCTCGCCAGATCCGTACCTCCGACCTAGAGCGGAGCACCGCTCCCGTCGCCCGGAGCAGCACGCCGCCACCAAACCCCAGCGCCGCGCGGCGACCAAATCCACAGCCGCCCGCCTCTTCGCCGAGACTCCCGGCCGCCTCTTCGCCGAGACCCCCGGCCGCCTCTTCGCCGAGACACCCGGCCGCTTCCTCGCACGATCCGCCGCGCGCCTGAGCGCCCTCCGCCCGCTTCCCTCCGCGTCCTCCACGCCGTGTGGCCAGCGGCGCCATAGTCCCCGCACGTCGCCCCGGTCTTGGCAGTGCCGGCGAGCCACGCCTCGTCGTGTGCGTTCGCCCCTTCGTCGTGGCCCAGCCCTGAAGCCGAGCGCCGGAACCCCTCGGTAATACCCCTTCCCATTGCCCTCTCCTCACTCTCTCGATTTTTCTCTCTCCTCTGTGTCCAATTGGGGATAGAGCTGTAAAAGTTTAGGGATTAAGTATATATATATATTTTATTATTATCATTATTATTATTATCATTATTATATTATTTTTTATTAGTATTATTAATGCTGTCATTAGTTAGTAGTATTATTATTATATTATATTATTATTATTATTATTATTATTACTGTTATTAAGACTGTTGATGTGTTTGTTACCAATATCAAAAATCTAAATTTGAAAATTTAGTTTTAAATCTAAAATATTATTATATATATGCATAGGATATAAATTGTTTTTATATTATTTTCTAAAAAGAATATTTTGATTTGTAAAAAATAATTTTAATCATACTATAAATATCTCTCAATTTTAAATATATTGATCCTCAAAATGTATCTTCTTGATTATATACTATTTTATGGTATTTTTCAAATGTTTATCTAATTAATAAAATATAGATTTCTACTAAAATCTTTATATATTACGAACTTAGAATGATTGTAGCCTAAAATTATTTTCGGTTCTTCAAGTGTTTAGATGGACACATATTTGGCTTAAAAAATAGGGGGTTTTTCCAAAATTGTAAATATAAGGTATTTTCAAATAATTACGTAAACTTATTATAAAAATAGTTTTCAAAAAATTAGTACGTGTATTCATTTCCACAGATTCTCTTCAATTATCTTAGCCGATCATGACTAATCCCATACTTATTTCCTTCGGACTTCTTCACATCAAACATGGCTATTGGACAAAACAGAACTGACCAGATCATCGCACCACACCAGGTGACACACTAGGCAAGACACCTTGCCTTTACTGTTTAAATTTCTTGCTCAATATCATGTATACTTATTCTTATTTTGCAAATATAATGTTGCTCTTTCAAACCCTATGTAGTTGTAAATTACTATACTTTATGCAATTGACTTAGAGTTAAGGGACCACCGTATGTTTAGTGCATCTCATAAACTGTCATGATGTGCCACGGATTGTGTGTGAGTTATGAGTCGCATATAGATACGGACTTGCGTGCTGACTGATCGTTGGTGCGTACAGGCCGTGCGTTAGGATATAACTGGTAATAGATTTGTGTAGAAGACTTGGCAGTTATTAAGGATTAAACAGTGTCGTGGAGACGATGCATGTATAGTATTGGGGGGAGGGGACAGTTATTAGCGTAGGGGCTACATTTATTTTTACACACATTTTGGGCCGATAGTGACTCGGATGAGTGCTACTTACTGCCCCGGGCCGATGGCTACTCTTTATTACTCTGCTGATCCTACAGCCCCTGCGTAGAACGTTGTCCTCAAAGTGCATATCACATAGAATGGTTAGGAACCTTTACGCAAGTATATTTTCTATTTAGCTCTTACTATTCATTTTATGGCATGATATTATGTGTCTTGTTACGTCCCTCTGAGGACCTGGTGATCCCTCCAGGTGTGTGTTTCGTGGTTTCTTGCAGGTGCTCTAGCTAAGGCCATTCCTTCCTTCGTGATGATTGCTCTTGGACTCGCCATTGCTCTCGCTTGCTCAATTCTTCCTTGTATATTTTTCCATATTTAATTTAGTTGGTAGTGGATTTGTCTCCGCCCAACTATGGTGTACATGACAAACTCAAAGTTGCTTTTATATTATATTATTTTTGTGGATAATATTTAGAGTCTTGGCTTTCTACATTTACAGCTTATGTGTACATACGAGTCGTATATTTACTCGTATGTATACAGCTGGCATGATACGTATCTAGTCCCAAGTATTTTGGGACTGGGGCGTTACATTAAATATTTAGTGGATTTGTTTCCCAATATTATTTCGACGTACGATTGGATTTGTAAAATGAATAGTTATTGTGAATGAGCAAATAGATAATTTCATGATAAAAAATATAGTGTATTTGGATTTGAGAATGACATCGCGGTCGAGACCGCATACTACCGTCGATGTTGCGGTGTAGGTTGGACTTTTCCACGTACTTGTATCCTAAAACATAGACTCAACAGAAGATGAATAGTCAGAGGCAAGGAAAGACATTTACCATGGAAGACACCCATCCGGAGGGTAAGGATATAGCAGGTATTATCTTAGATGGACCATTATTTTCCCAGACACGATTTGATATTAGAGCCACACCTTCACTAGTTTAGTCACCATGCATTGTATAATTACCTCGTTATTGCCTAAGAATATTAGGATTTATTAATTAGCATTGCGTAGCACTACTATTGACACCTCTAGTAGCCTTATAACCGTAGCATATAGACGAGCTTAGTTGTTAGAAGATTTTATGATGTGCCTTAGAGTTCGTTACCCCCATCTATGGCCCTTGTATAACATAAGAAGGAGTGTACCAGTTTATTCCTTTGGTATGTGTGTCAAGCAAGCAACACTCGCTAGGAGAGTCCACTTGGGCCTGAAAATGACATACATGATCATTTTACCCATCTGTTCGAAAATCGAGGTACGATTTTCGTACTAGACTCTTTTTACCATATCATGTTTCCTAATTTATCGTACGTTATTTTAATTTTGAGGATAAATTTTTTTGTTGGGTAGAATGTAAACCTTATATATTTTATCATATTTTTTCCTTTTTTTTAGTAAGATTAATTAAGTATGAATAATAAATATATGTGTATCTAGTATATAATGTTATCACCAATTTATTTTATTATTATCTTTATTTTTCGAGATTAATTTAGATATATGTGGAGTATGTGAAATATTATTTTCATATATAAATACTTAGTATATTTATTCATTAAATTAGCTAATAATATAAGTGTACTTAATATGTAGATTTTTTATGTTGAAAACAACACCACACACACACACACACACACCACACGCACACCCACCACACACCACACACACACACACAACACATATATATATATATATATATATATATATATATATAAATATTTATATATATTGGAGAAGGAGAACTTTTTGATGTATCAGGCGCAAAATGTCGATGCCTATACAAGTAAAAGCGCCACGCGCCCAAAAAGAAAGAAAGAACGACAGAAGGACGCAGAGCGTCAACCCAAAATCCGCGCTTAGAAGGGCTAAGGCTAGGTCAAGGCAGCCCAATAGCTATCGTCGGAGTGAGTGCAGCACCGCCTGGCATGCTGGACCTGACAGAGGACTTCTCTAAGAAGCTGGTGAGGAAGGAATTGACGCTCCTCGTACCTGTACTTGTTCTAATTTTTCCACAGAACCCAAATAACGGCGGCTGCGACGATTTGATGGCCTGGGAGCGACCCCAGTAGGTAAGGAGATCATTGAAGCCTCCGGGATGGTGAGTTTGCCGAGGCTTTTTGTTGAGGCTAAACCACAACTGCGATGCCAGGTCTCCGGAATAGAGGATATGCTCCAGCGACACCTCGTGGGGGGAGGAACATCAGTGGCATCTTGATGCGAGGCTGTAGCCGAAAGAGGTGATAGAGTCGTCAGTGGGAATGTTTTTGTCTTTGAGCTCTCCAAATCAGGATCGACCATTTGTTTGGGATGCATGATTGCCAGTACGGGGCGATAAAGGGGAAGGTGGTACCGGCCCCTTTAGCAACAATTCTGGTCGATGCCAGCGTGAAAGAGCCGCTTGTATTTGGGGTCCCCGCAGGGAGTCCGGTTCGTGGAAGATTTACAAATTAGCGGCTAGAAGACTATCGACCGCCTCCTGCCCGAGCCAGTCACTGACTCTGTTCCAGATCCATCGTGAAGTGTTGTCCCACAGGTCACGGATCTCCCGTTGAGAGGGTTGTGGACGGTGAGGAGCGAGTCTCCCAGCCAACGCTCGTGACTCACCGAAGAGTGACCGTTGCCCAGCTGCAGTCGGATATGGGGTTCGGCGATCTCGCGACCTCTCGAGATACGACACTAGGTGACCGAGGACCTGTTGTTCACTAAGGCCATCGTCGGGTGAGCAAATCTAAAGTATCTAGCCTTCATGAACCTGGTCCAGAGAGAGTGGTCCTGCCTAGCTTCCACCATAACTTCATGGAGAGAGCGTCCACTAAGTGCTCCAATCTACTAAATCCAAGTCCGCCCTCTTCGGTAGGTTTGGCCATGGTGATCCAATATATATTGTGTGTGTGTGTGTGTGTGTGTGTGTGTGTGTGTTTGCTGAAAAATATTGTTAATATTTTAGAAGATTTTTAGAAAATTTAGGAATTTTTAAAAATAATCTCAATGGAAAAAAGTTTATTAATATTCAAAATCTCGCGAGAAAATGAATTTCTTACGAGAAAAAAAAATGCAGACCGATGGTGGAAAGGAAGAAAATGATTATTTTTCCTATTTTTGAACGAGTAAATCTCATTCAAATCTAAACAATTTTTAACCAAATCTTTTCCCACGCGACCCTAATCTTATTTTCTTCTAGATAACCTCTATCCCAGACCAAATCCGAGTTTAAATCAATAGGGAATTAAATTATAAATCAAAGAAAAACCCTAAGTGTATATATATGTTTCCAGAATATATTTCTCCTTCCCGATTACATACAACCCCTTGTGATCGAAATTCTTCAACCCCATGCTGTCCCTACCACTACACACCTTCTCGACCGCTTGCGCACGCCGGAGCACCACCGGAGTGGCCACAATACTGTCGAAAACTCAAAAGCAGGGACCCATCTCCCCGGTGCGATTTCACCTTCGTCCCTATCTTTTCTCGATCTTTCTTCTAGTATGTTCATAACTTGTGTCACGTCCCAGTTCCAAAATACGTCAAAACTTAGGACGAGACGATGCCAACTGAAACGATCTGGAATAAGTTTCTAATTCAATGGACTGATCCCAGATATACTACCTGTAAAAGTGTACTAAACATACTCTATATCAACTATGTCTAAATCCACAATAAAGAAAGAACATCAAAAATGAATTTTTTATTAGAGTCGACTGCCAATATACACTTGGTTCGATCAAGCTCTAGGAAGAGTGAGCTTGCAAAACTAAAACAACATGTAATACAGATAAACATCTAGCAACAAATACATGAATACCCGAGGAGATCCATTATTAGCTCCAACAAGTCCTCATATCAATCAACTCTGCAATCTAGTAGAGAACCAGGTCCTTAGAGGGATGTAACAAGGTACAAAAAAATAACATGCCAAAAGTAAACAATATAAAGGTATATGATATATAAGGGGTAAAACTACTGTAACCATCTATGTGAAAATGCAAGTAAGAACATCACTCATACTCCAGGCTGTAAAACTGAGGATTTTAATAGACACTTCAGCAAACTATGAAAACACTAAAGGCCCATGTCATGGGACCTAAAGTAAACTATGAAACACCAAGGCTTTGCAAGAGAGATAATGACAAACTATGAAATAAATAGCCCAGCATACGGTATATGCTCTCCCCTCCCATGTAACCTTAGGTCTTATGTCCATAACACGCAAGATCAAGACCTCTATCTAGTACATCGAATCATAATAATATCGATACAGTAATATAACCTATCATGACTCCTAATACCTATTACAGAATCCAGTCACCAAGAATATGTCAAAAAAGGATTCTGCCACATGAAATGTCATGTAGAGTGTCTTAAGGTCTGACATACCAATAAAGGTACGTTAACTGTAGCATGATGTCAAATCTCTAACTATCGATACCCGACGATACTGATGACTATCGACACCCAAATGTGATTCGGATGCTAAGCATCCTCTAACGATTCAAAGTAGGATAACAATACTATGTACACAAGAATATAATATAAAATTGAAGTATGATATGGCAAGGTACACTTGCCTGGAACTCCAAGATGAGCAAATAAAGATCCTGACTCCGTAACCGAGATCGAACCGTCTCGATCGTCTACAAATACATAATATAGATACATTAACCGCTACGCTAAGTTATGATAATCAGAAACTAGGGTTCATAGAATTTCTAAAGTTTTCTTCTAACACATAGGCAGTAGATGTTCTTCCTATTAGGTTCTCCTGGTAGTAGTATGACTTACACATACACAAAGTAATGGGACACGTGCTATCTTTACTAGTGGTATGCAAAATAGATCAGAATCTTACTCAAATTCATGTATAATAGGATCCTCTAACATTATTCTACTCAATAATGCAATCCTAGTATTGCACAACATATATTTCTCGCAAGGGTGTTCCCATATAAAACGTAAAACTAATTGGTGCCTAGTCATGATACAAGTACTACAACAATATTCTTCTAATCATGATAATCATACTAACATATTTGTGTATATTATGATCTATTTGTGTACATTTTAACATAAAATTAACCTATGCGCACAATCACGTATATCATTAATTTACATGGCAAAATTAGTCCCACCTATGAACAACACATGTTCTAACATAGACATAACATTAACGATGAATGGAACTTGAACTCTCCGACATATTATTCACAATAAATCATTCTAATTTTTGAACATAAAAGTGTATGATTGATTTAACAAGAATTTGGCATTGGTTATAACAAGACTTCTGGTGTCTAGGCGTGTGACTAGTTCTACACAAGATCCTATCAAATCAAGCATGTAACATACAAAACATTATAAGATATATATTATGAAATTAATCATAAAAGTAGAGTTTATGAGGTGTTTAGATGAAGGGTTGCATGTATTTTATCATGACAAAGTGTCATGAGCAAGTAGGTGCACATATATTCAATCTATGTTCCATTCACATAGCCATTAAACCAATTAATTTAATAATCATGAACACCCGAATATACAACTTTTAATTTATGAAATTGAACATAAAAATGGTTATTTAAAATTTGTTAAGACATGGCTACATGGGTTTTAGTTATCAAGAAATAACAATACATTTGGGTGCACACAAGACTAGCCTATGGTTTGATTCAGTGTCTTCTAATTGTTAGTAGATAGATAGGCAAAGATGTGTACCTAAATGTGTATAAAACCTAAAGAGCTTAATATAAAACATGAAAAGGGGTTAGAGGGATATTTTAGGGTGCTCACTGAGGGTGTAGGGGCTGTCGTGGGGCTCCGCAACGTTGCATGGACAACTGCTACGCCAAACAGGATTCAGCCTGGACACCTCGTCGCGTATCACTTGCCACTGGTTGACGAAAGTGATCCAGTGACTGTGGTGACTAGGCAAGGTAGGGAATAGGTAGGGGAAGGTTTTAGGGTAGTTATGGAGGGGGTTTGGTTGCTGGAAAGGGATGCAACAAGGCAGAGAAGTGGAGTGGGTGAATTCAGCCGGCTTGCTAGATTGGTGCTGATATTTGGGGCTGTTATGGTTTGCTTCGGGTCTTAAACGACTTGACAAGGCTATGAAACTTATTGGAAGGATAGAGAAATGTCTTAGCTTTCCAAGGAATTCTCGTAAAGGGTCGTAGGATGTCGTAAAGTCCTTGGACAGCAGCTACAAGCAACAGTGCACCCAGGGGGGCGGTTCTTCTAGGGCTGCGTGTTTGCTCGATTTTGGGAGCCTTGTGTGGAGTTGAGGGTTGTGGAAGAAAGTTAGGAGATATGGGAGAGGTTGAAGGAATTGATGTAGGAAAGGGGGTGAAAGAGTTTATGAGAGTTTTATGGCTCCTTGATGAAGAATGATAGTGGAGAAGAGGAAAATATTGAGAGATACAACTCCCCTCTCCATTCACATTCCACCCTTTGGCTTTCCTTTACACATGTCTGCCATTGCTGAGTTTGGGCTTAATGTAGGTGGGATAACCTAGTCTATTTCACTTAGGTCAGGTCCTCACACACTAGATAGGTTAGGTTCTAGTCGGTGCAGTTTAGATTGAGTTAGGTTGGTCCGAATGACCCAGAAATGGTCCAATGATGATTAATGTGTGTAGGTAGCACATGGGGGTTAAATTTAATAGGTAACAAGGGTCATAGAAGTCAGCGACTTTGTGTAGGTCATGACCATAAAATTGGTCGAAGAAATTGGGTCAAAATTATGACTCAAAATTCAGCCGAAATGGTTATCGAGTGTATGTGCAAGTTGGATATTGGGTTTTTAGCCTTAATATTGTGCAATTAAAATAGAGCACAAAAAGATGTGTTTGAGTGGGAAATGAAGGTCATGTTAGGTGGACTTGTATATGTCATGCATGTGATGCTGGTTGGAAAAAATAGCTAATCTAGTGCTCTGACTGCCAAAGCTACGATGAAGGGTATCTAATGGCCATGAAAGAAAGTGGGAGTTTAATAATTACTAAAATATCCAAATTTTATAAAAACCAAACCCTAATATTAAATTTTAGAGGGCTTACAAGCAACCAAGCTTAGAGAATTTCGTCCTCAAAATTACACTAAGCATGGTATAAAGGAAACTAGTCATACATGATTTCTAGAGGATGCTAATACCAATGGATCTAAGCTGACATAACCTACCAAGGTCTAGGATACACTCAGTTCTAGATGCATCCTAACTTATATGATTACAACAACAAAAACCAAGGTCATGATCCTATTAATAAGACTTCTAGAACATTATATTTTCTAAGAAGAATTCAAGAATTTAGTTATTGTAGTCTGTAATCAAAGGCCCTCTAAAGGAACCTAAGTACTATTATACTGTTTTTGGTTATTGACTTTATAAGGAAAATCATTACCAATTAAACTAGGCTAGGTCTTCAACAAGATAGAAGAAATTGAGTTGATTGATACAACTGGGTGAGGTGGTACATGTAGAAGCATGAAGAATCTCGAAGGCCGACTAAAGTCCAAACTGTATCACGTCGTACGACTAAGAGACATAGCCTACATGTGGCTTTCCCTGCGGCTCCGTAGACGAACCTTCTTCTTTTAATGCTCCAAAAGCCTTGTACCTCGTGCCAAGACAACCACACAAGGACTACATCACCTTGGTCAATTTTTGCAGCAGAGCAGTACCACGTATATCCCTCCCCTTTCCTGCAATAGTGCTCTAGAACGACCTCATGGAACACCTTACGATTCAAACTTCATGCGACTATGCTCCAGAAGCCAGTTTCTCTCAAAATATCAGTACGTGTAACATGTCAAGTTGGTCAGGCTGTCCAATTAACTGCTAAGCAGTTTAAAATCCCTAACTAATAGCGTGTGGGTTACGTAACCTCCTAATTTAAACTAGAGATTCTCTTATATCTCAGTATATGCCATGTCACTATTGATCGGGTACATAATCTTAATGATTTGATCTCGCTTTAAGGCGTGTGCATTATAACCACCCTATTTAACGGATAATATTCTCAAATCATAGTATGTGACATGTGTCATCATGATCGGGCTATACAATTAGTAGCCTTAATTGGTAAGTGCTTTAAACCAATTTCCACAATAGCGCCTCCAAGACTTCTGTAGCAGATCTCGTCCAATCAATGCCATGTGTCACCTTAACCGGGCTTCACGGCTAATCAGCTATAGCATAGAGCTATAAACAACCAAGATTGTGTTGATCTTGTAGCTGATCACATCCACCTCCTCAAGGTGGCTATAAATAGGGGTGTACCCCCTTTCTTCAAGAAAGAAGAAGAGGGAGACAAACAAACACACACAAAGATACACAGAGAAAGAGAGAGCAAATTAAAGAGAAAGGTCTTCGCTTGTCGATCGTCAACGGAGTAAAAGAGTTACTATAGTACTCGATCTCCATCGTTATACTTCTCCAATTTTTTATCTTGTACTACGAACCCTCATTGTTAGGGTTTCAATTGTACAACTTTGTTCATAATCCAAAAAGGAAAAAATAATAACTTTTCTTTTCCTTAATTTGTGATGGTAAGAAATCTAGCGACTCTACTGGGGACTGCATTCTCTTCTGACGAAAAGGCGACAGACAATGCGAAACTACGACCATCCCAGAAGATGTTGGTTGTTCGATTCAACCAATAGGCCTATGAAGAAATGCTCTCTGAGGATTCAAACCCCTCCCCAAGGCTGGTAAAGCCTTAAAAGACCCATAATGTCTGGATGGTCAAGGCCATTGTGCCACCCCCGATGATGGCAAAAGATGCGTGTCCAGTTTCTGCTGATGAAACCACATGTCAATCTCCTGTATGTCCCACCACTACATCTACCTCCAGGAAGGAGAAGGCTGGACGTCTGGTTCCAGCAGAGGAAAACATTATGATGTTTGAAACTTAGGGGCTAACGCCCCATCCAAACCCTCGCGACCTCGAGCACTGGAGAGGACCAATGCCGACTCCCGGACCCCGTACCCACGATAAGAGGTAAAAGCATAATGCGTCTAAACCAAGACGCAGAAGCTTCTGGTGCATGCTGATGCCCAAGAAGATATACCTGGTGCTCCTCAACAGAGGCGCACAAAAGATGAAAAAGGAAAATCTGTCTTCCACAGAATTTCTCGGAGACCGATGATCCAACCTTCGGGCCAAGACGGAGATTCCCTATACTATGCGCCAGTGGGCATTACTTCAAAGAAGTTTAAAACAAGACAGGCCATGCTTGCTCAAGCTGATGTCTACCCTGTCAACTACCAGCATGCGCCGTTGACAATAACCTGCACTTCTGACGAGAAACATTATAAGACTAACTCATGCAACAGACCTGGTGCATGATGTCTACAAGGAATCAGACTCTTCATCCGTGACCCCATGTGCATGATTCACCCGATCCTTCATTCGACCTGCATGACGTGATAAACCACAAACGCAAGAGAGGTTGATGCCAAATGTGATGAGCCTTCCTCAGGACCCTGTGCCAGTATTACCATCAACTGCTGCTATACTCGAGTAGTAGTCAATATAAAATAGCAGTCAGTATTTCAATGATTGCAACAAAGGCCGAAGGATGAGATACCTCACGCTTTATGCCACTCCATCCAAAAAACTCCTTCTTCCAAGAAGAAGGGCGGGTCATCGAACCTTCCGGTCTCGACTTGTCCGTCAAGACCCAAACCTCGGGTATCTTACCCAACTGTGCCACAAAAGAAGTGTACCTGGGACCCCGAGCAAAAAAAAACATCATTACATCTGGGGTACCATCCCCTCAATATGTCTACAAACTGGTGGTGGCAATCCTTTCCGTGAAACCAGGGGTATTCCTAGATAAGGTCATGCTGCCATAGCGGTTGGGGGTAGCCAACTTCCCGAGTCTGAAGACGATGCATCAATGCGTGACTACCTTGATAGTACAACTCAGGGATCTGAGTTATAAAGTGTCATGTCAACCTTTCTGCATGATAACACAGGCTATATGACCATTAATCAAGATACAGGTTCCAGCGATCGACACCGCCTCCAAGCTCTAGAGGGATAATGCAAACCATGAGTGCGTCAATGCAGGACCTAACCCAAAAGGTGCTGGACATCTGGGCGAACATAGTGCCGCCGCAACCAGTGACCCCAGGACATACAAGTCAGGGTTCTGGGACCAAATGGGAGGCCAATGCTCCTCCAATGAATGGTGTCCCCTCCTTACCTTATTTGACGTATTTACCTCCAACAAATAACGCTCAGAAGGCTATCTTGGAGTTACGCGCCCGTTTCAACACCATAAACCACAAAAAATAGATGTTAAAACTCAGGATAAGGCAACATTACCCTCATCAGTGGAACAAGTGGTGTTTCCACCCAAATACCTCAGTCGCACCCGTTCGATGGGAAGTCACTACCCTGTCGATTCTTGAATTTTGAGTCTACGATGGGGCATCTACCCAGAGATGATGTCTTACTCATAAAAGTATCATTGAGGCTCTAACCGCTGTGGCTTACGAATGGTTCTACAGTCTCCCCGACAACTGCATCACATCTTTTGACGATCTTCAGGGGTTATTCCTAGCCCGCTTCTATGACGACGGGATGGACATGACAATGTCGTCTCTCATCGACAAGGTCCAAAATCTCATCGACACGGTCCAGAAGGAGAAGGAGTCCGTGTATGATTTTATCGAGCGCTTCAGACAGAATGCTTTGAAAATGCTACCAGGTACTCCTGAGTCCGTGCACATGGAAACTTGCTAGCAAAATTTGCTACTTGCAATCAAGTTCTGTATTGGCACAACCAGAACCCTGACTGGTCGGCGTTCATTGCAAGCACCAATCAGACCGGAAGGAACCCAAAATACGTCTATCTGATCGGATTCCTGACATCGAACATGGGTGATTGAGGGAGGCACCCTCAAAACAATAATGAGGCTGCAGCGGCAAAGGGAAGGCGTCCCTCACCGTCAAGCCAAAGGGATGACAATGCAACAGAAGACCGCACCACCTAACTAAAGGAGACCTACTCATTTGACGACGATTAAGTCGTCGACATCTCCCAAAAACTTTTGAAGAACAACATACTCTGACTGCCTGATCCCAAGAGTCAGGAGGAGATGGGCCGGATCGATGGCCCAAAGTATTGTCTCTATCATCAGAACATCCACCATGCCACGGGCGACTGCTATATGCTGAAGAACCAGATCCAGCGGCTCTTCAACTCAAAAACTATCACCCTCGACTTTAAGGAGAAGACAGTGACTGATAATATGGTGTTACTTCAGTTCAGCACCCTCCCAGATGTTGAAATCTAAGACAGTATGGTCCAAATTCCTAGGTCCATAATGTAGGCCATCAACCTTCCATCGACGCACGATCATACGGCAGGAATAGTGATGCTTAAGACCCAGCGAGGTGAGGTTATATGGTTCACCCTAATTCTTCTAGGAACCAAAAACAAGAAGAAGCCCAAGCTGTGACACATGGTGCCTTCCTCGAATAAATGAAATGCACAACACATGCGTTTCATGCCTCGACGGATCATTTATCCTCGACGGGCTACCTTTTTTAAAATTCGAATATATATACATATAATTATATATTTTACATATATATATATATAAATATATATATATATATATATATATAAGGGTCTCCTCGATCTCTTCTCCGAGTTGCGCCTGGCCTCTGTGACCACCCCCTACCCCTCTCTCCGGTATCGCCGCCACCTCCCTTGTGGTCGCCTTCCCTTCCGTAGCCGTGAGACCCTCTGGTTGTGCGCCACCCCCTGCTGGCACCACCCAGTCTATGGGTGGTCTGTCCCCTGCGCTTCAGGGGCATGTGGGTGCTTCCAGCACCCCGTCACCCTCCCATCGGCGACTTCGTATGCTGACAAGCTCCGCCCTGATCGCTCTTCCAAGCACTTCCAGCCTTCCGTTGAGGTCGACCTGCCCGATATTGCACACGATCATCCGGAAGATCCTCACGAGATTCTGGTGCCATTCTCCCCCTCAGAAATCTCGTCTTTGTCGGCTTCATTCCCGTTCACCTTTGTCCTGAAATTCTCCAGAGGTTGCCCGAAACTGTCACGGGTCCAAAAAGTGTCGCTAGCTGGGGTCTCACCTCGGGGTACAGGGTCGCTCGCATGGACCCTAAACACATGTTCCTCCACCTCTCCTCGAAGAGTACTTACAAGAAGGTCTGGACCAAAGGCACAGACAAGATAGACACTCACATCATAAAAATTATTAAATGGTCCCCGGACTTCACCTTTAAGGAAGACTACGCGATTGTATCCGTGTGGGTAACCCTTCCAACCCTCCCCCTAATTTGCTTTGCTCCTGCGGCTTTGAGGAGGATAGCCAGCTCATTCGGGACGTTGATGGCTTTGGCGGAAGAAACTTGCAACCTATCCAAGGGAAACTATGCCAAAATCTGCATGAAGCTTGATTTAACAAAGGATCTCCCCAATCGCATCCAAATCTCGTTCGACGACACGACACACCAAAAAAATCATATATGATAACAACATCATATTCTGCAAATACTGTCATATGCGTGGACACTCCAGAGAGCATTGCTTTCATGTGCACCCAGAACTAAAAAAGAAGGTGATCCAAAAGTTGATATCCACACAAACACCCAGAAAACCACACCAATCAACTACCTTTACCCAACTCCCACATTCGGTTCGACGCCAGCACTGGGAACCGTCATAATCAAGAACAGGATCTCCAAGGAAAAGCCATCGTTTCCTACAATCCCTCAGGCATCAAGCTCAACAACAATTTGATATTATTCCATCAGAGCCCACAGACGATGTTTAAGGCACCGAAGATACCAACGAAGCTTACACTACAAAAGAGGATACAGAAACTACAGTGACACTGAAAGGGAGGCTTGCACAGCAACGGAGTCTTTAGCACCAAAATTCCCTACGAATTTGACAGACATAGAGATCCCCCAACTTTCCAACACAGTCACCCTAACTACTTTCCACGATGTGGCCAACATTTATACGGATGCCTTGGCCAACATTAGACAAGCACCAGTAGTCAGGATGCAACAAGCCTTAAATACTGGGATCACCAGCACAGATTGCTTCTTCGGAGACGTAACAGAAATAGCTGGAGTGGTCTACATACACCCGAACGAAGAAACAAACAAATTATAAAGGGGGCCAGAAAGGCAGCAACCACCACCAAAACTCCAACAAAGGAAGCTCTAAAGAGGTCACGCCCAGGACCACTAGGTCAGCTACGAAACTCAATAAACACCCCCACCCAGCATCCTTAATGCTTAACATCCTATCTTGGAATGTTAGGTGCCTTGCCAATAAACCCACATTGAGAAGATTAAATAGTCTCAAAACTCACAGAATTGACATTCTTGTGATCATTGAACCTAAAATCCCCTTAAACAAACTCAAATCCATCCAATTACAGTTAGGCATCCCTCGGTTATTGCCGGCTGTCATGATATTTAGATCCTATTCATGGCTGACGTGAAGCTCGGCATCATCCACGACACGAGACATGCCCTCTCGTGTTGGGTAGAACACCCATGCTCTATTCCCACTCCCTCGTATCTACCGTTCAAGGAAGTTGTGACATACAGGACCGCAGACTGCTGTGGAAGGACATGCTGCACATAAACCACAACAATCTTCCTTGGCTCTGTGTTGGCGATTTCAACTCTATTACTTGTAGAGAGAAGAAGTTGGGAGGCCATCCCCTGCCCCCGTCAGCCATTCACGACTTCACCAGCTTCATCTTTAGCATGCACCTGACTCCCCTTCAGTTCAACTGTAGCGCCTTCACCTGTGCAACATGCAAGAAGGCGCTCGAAGAAAATACTCCCATCTTAACTATGCCCTCATCAACTCGAAGTTGGATCTGGAGATCATTTCTAGCCTCTCGCACCTTAATGCTACTAAATCGGACCACTATCCTCCATATTGAAATCAGCAGCCAATCGAGCCAGATAAAGAAAAACTTTCGATTCCTCAACTTCTGGAGCCATCACCCTAGTTCAGGAACATTATCGCTAACACATTAACCGGCAATGACAACCAAACCCCATCGTCCAGGTCGCGAACAAACTTAAAGCTACCAGGAATGCCCTTACTGCTTGGAGAAAGGAAGCATTTGGGGACATCTTCCAGGCTGTTCGTACAGCGGAGGATGATGTTACCCGCGCAAAAGCTCTCTATGTTGTTGACAGATCCCCCACCACCCTGCCTCCTTGAACCTTACCATAGCACTGTTGAAATTCTACATGAAAGTTGAGATTGAATTCTGGAAACAGAAAGCTAGACTCACCTAGGATAGTGAAGGAGACAAGAACACTAGATATTTTACTCCTGTGTCAAGGGGCGCAGACAATAGCTCAACCTCCACCAGATAGCGAAAAGAATGGGGACATCATCAAGATCAATAGAGTATCCAATGGCTGCTGCTAATTTCTACTCCCAGCTGTTCACCAAAGAGGCTATTACCAAAGACGAGGGATTTCTAGCGGAGATCTGCCACCTGGTTAATGACAGAAAAATACCCAGCTGGCGCTCCTCCCTTCTGACCTGGAGGTAAAGGATGCACTTTGGGCCTTCGACGAGCACAACACCCCTGGACCTAACGGATTCACTGGTGTGTTCTTTCGAACGTGCTGGGACATCATCGGATATCCACGAGGTGGTCATTGCCTTTTTTCAAGGAGCCAGGTACCCCAGATCTATTTCATGCGCTAACTTGATTCTTATCCCCAAGCAGGATAACCCGGGGATATTCAAAGACTTTCGCCCTATAAGCTTGTGCACCTTCACTAACAAAATTATATCCAAGATTATTGTCAACCACATGACCGAGATTCTCTCCAAAATTATCTCCGAAGAGCAGAGTGGTTTTGTTCGCGGACGAACTATATTAGACAACGTTCTGATGGCCCAAGAAATAATCACATGCAAGAAATTACCAGCTAGAGGAGGGAACATTGCTATCGAACTGGACATGAAGAAGGTGTACGACAGCCTGGAATGGCAATTCATGATTTGGGTGTTCAGGGCCTTCGAGTTTTCAAAAATTTTGACCAACATCGTATAGAGATCGATCAGCAATTCGTGGTTCTCCACGGTTATTAATGGCCAAGCCGAAGGCTTCTTCAAATCTAGTCGCAGAGTCAGACAAGGAGATCCTTTATCTTCAACCATCTTCATCATCACAGCGAAAGCCCTGAGCAAAAATCTGAACAAAATGATAGGATCCCTAAATTTTAAGCATTTTCACACCGCCAGCAGTTGCCCGATAATCACCCACCTGGAGCACGCTGACGATATCCTTGTATTCTCCTTTGGGATGTTGGGTCTGTGGAGGTAGTTCACAACATGTTACAAAGATACGCCATTTGCTCTGGTCAACGCGTCAATCCAAGCAAGAGTATGATTTACGTCCACCACAAGATCGACATAGATCACTCCTCCACTCTTTCCAACATCACCTCATTCTCTGTAGCATATCCACCTTTCTACTACCTTGGGTATCTGTTGGTATATGACAGATCCAATACGGGCATCTTTGAAGGGCTGGTGGGCAAGATTAGGAAAAAAACTTGAAGGTGGCACATTACGCCCGGTGGGAAGATGATTCTGATTCTACACGTCTCTCTTCCATCACCATTTACACATTAGCCGCCTGCTCCCCTCTAAAAAATGTGCTCACATCCATTGAAAACCTGTTCGCCAACTTCTTTTGGAGTCACTGCGATGGTAAGGACAAGCACCACTCGGCGATTTGGGACACCATGGCCAGACCTACCAATGAGGGAGGCCTCGAATATTGTCGGCTGTCGTACGTTATAGATGCTTGCTCGATGAAGCGGTGGTAGAAGCTTCGAGTGAGCAGAAGTCTATGGGCGAGGCTCATGAAAGCCAATATTTCAAGCACATCCATCCGTTCGTCGCAAAGTACAACTGCAGATCCTCCGCATCCTGGCAGTGAATCCTTTATTGTCGGAGCCTCACGGAGCCTCTGATCTGTCTTCAGTTGGGCTCATGTGAATCATCGTTATAATTCGAACGCTGGTCCGGGAATGTTCTCCTTCCCCAATTACCAGCTGTCCCAAACCACAGTACGATCAGAGATATTTGGGATAACTCGGGTGACTAGAACTAGGTTAGGGTTCGAGATTGGAGCGGAGGAGAGGCCGCAGCCATGCTTATCAACATTGGGCTGAAGATTAGAATGGAACCTGACGTCCTGCTGTGGTCTATCTTAGCCAATGGATCCTTTTCGGTTGCATCGGCCAAAAGGGTTGTGCGGGGGCATTGGGGTGCCTTCTCCCATCATCGGATCTTTTTGGCAATCTTGTATTCCTAAGAAATGGTCCTTTTTGATGTGGAGAGTGTGTTGCAAAAAGCTTTCCACTGATGACGTTCTCAATACCATTGGCTTCAGTTTAGCATCGGCGTGTCACTGCTGCACTGCGAGACAATCTGAAACAGTTGACTACATTTTATTTTCTGGAGACTTGTCTACAAGGGTTTGGACCGTTCTCTCTCACCGTGGCAGACAAGTATATGTCTGTAGGAGCTTCAATGATCTCCTCGGCATTTGGAGTAATGCCTCTTACGACCACCAGATCGTCGCAGCCGCTATCACGTGGGTCATGTGGAAGAACCGTAATAAATTTAGATACGAGGGCCATTAATATTCATCCAGTCAACTTATTCGGGAGGCCTTCCGACAGACTCACAAAGTCAGCAAACATTGCAATCACGGACAATAGGCCTTCTAGAAGTCCATCCTCTCTTGACGGGCTGACCGAGGAGTAGGAGGATGCCTTCTATCTTATTCTTTTTCTGTTTTATTTTGCGCTTACTTGTAAAGGCTTCGACATTTTGTGCCTTGATATGAATAAAGCGGATGGAGTTCTTTAAAAAAATAAATTATGTATATATATAGGAAAATTCTTCGATACAAACATCTAAAAATTTGTATTGATACATCCCAAATCTGAATCATTGGTTGTTGATCCAATGGTTCTTATTAAATGAGTTTTTTTGGACTATTAATATAGTGGAACATCATTTAATGCAATTTTTGACTTTTGACCTCTTGGTAACTTGCTAGTGTAGGTCATTCTTGACTTCAATTTTTTTCAATGAACACCCTAAATTAATTCGTATTTAATTTCTCTTTAAGATAAAAATTCTCAAAATAACCTAAATTAATTTATATTGGATTGATTTAATTTGTAGCCTTGCTACATTCAATATTTTGAAGAACAACAATCTACCGTCGCCATTTCCGTCACCTGGCCAATAGTGGACTGCAACTCCACCGTCATGATCCACCGGTTTAGTCGGTTCGATCGTCGATTATTTTTTAATAGACCAAAAAATTTGATGTATATAAACAAAGTACTACTCTCTCTTTCTCTCTCTCTCTCTCAGTGAGGGCGAAGCCCTTCCTAAAACTAGCAATCCGTCTCTTTGGAAACCCAAGAAGAAAAACAGAAAGTAAGAAGAGAAACCCCCATAGGTAAGCTCCTCTAGATCTGGAGAAATCCATCGGTTCCTCTACGAAATATCAGTTTCTTCTGCTAAAAATAGCTCAATTTTGCTTCTTTTCCGATTATTTTTTTCGAGGTCGAGACCGCCGGCGTCAGCATCAATAATTCAATAGTGTCGACGAAATCTGGACTGAACTAGGAATTTTATAACACTTTCGTTTATTTGGAGCTGATGATGTTCGTGTTGTTTGATTAGATGATCGGTCCTTGTAATGCTGAGCTAACTTTTAGTAGAGTTCTGGAAAATATGCGTTAATGTAGGGTGAAAAATGTAAATGTTGAATGTACAATGTCCAACAAATTACGGTAATCTAGGAGGAGTTTTTTTTAATAAAGTGAATAGGTTAATATGACTTGCTATATCAGGTAAAGCCAAAGTTAAAGTAAACACCTTTCAAAATTTTCAATGCAATTGTTTGGGATGTATTAATACATCCCATGTGGTAGAAGAGCCTATATATAATATATATATATAATATATATATATATATACAACAACAACAACAACAACAACAACAACAATAATAATAATAATAATAAATGTAAAGCGTCCAGGCTGTTTGGTGATGTAGAATACACTTTTCCTTTATTCATAAGTAAACTGTACTATGATGAGGTTGTTCTCGTATGCAATGGAAGTTAACTCTCTGCCCGTGGAACCCTATGGAATATTTTCTACTATGTCCGTATTACCTCTAGTAAAAATATATCCACACCCACAAGGAGAATACTTTCGTTAAATAGAGATCTACTACATGGTACATGTTTAGATTTGTTGAGTACATGGAAACCTACTGCATCCAAATCTTCAGCACCCCCAAGCCTCTTCTCAAGGTCAATGCATTCTGGGTCCTTCAAACATTCAGGTGCCCAACATAGAAGATGACAAGAAGTTGCAAGAGGAGAAGACAGTCATAAAATAGTATATGCCTTCATTTTCGCCATTGCCATTGGACCAAACACTTAGGAATGACAATCAATCCAATCTTGTATTCAGCACTCGTCCAACGCATCATCTCCTTTCTCGAGAAAAGTGATGTGCTCGATCGCCTCTAGGGACAATGACATATCTTTTTATTTTGGAGACCGCTATTCTCTAGCATATTCTCACATCAGGAGGAACATCTCTTTGAACAAGGTGATCAATAAAGTCTCTTTATTATGCATGGTCGATATAGCATGCAGAGAGATCTAAACAACAGACCACCAAAGAATAGCTTGGTCCCTTTGCCTTCACGCCATCCGATGATGTAACGCCATCGGTTGCTACGGGCCCCACTTGATGTAGGAACGTTGAGCACCTCTAGGGGGTGAATAGAGTGTGTGTGTAGCGGAAAGATAATCACCAATTAAACAAATATCTAAGCCGTATCACAGGTGTATAGTAATGAGCAAACTATGAAATGTAAATGCAAAAAATAAAGAGCATCAGAAAAGCAAACTCATGACACAGCGATGTATACTGGTTTCCCTCTGAGAGGACTAGTCCAGTCTCGAGTACTTTGCTCGATGTCAATCCACTATGGCACAAGCTTTAAACGAGTGCTTGCAGCTCCCTACAATACGATTTTTCGTACGAAGGACTCACAACTTCAATTGGGGCAAACTTTGAAAACTGGAATGCTTTCGAAGAGCGTTCTTTACAACTCGAACAACCAAACTCTAGATTGAAACAAATGACACTTGGCTTGGCTAGGAGTCGTTAAAAGCTAGATTTGGAAGTGAATAACTCTGGAATGCTTTCAAATAGAGAGAGAAGAGATGAATAAATGAATGATTTGGAATAGAAAGTTCCCCTCTATTTATAGCATTTTTGGGGGCAGAACTCGGGCAGAGTTCGGGTCCATAAATTTTGTAATTCGAAAAGTGGTTACAGATATTCAGAAAGACCAAACTGATCTGGAAACAGACAAGCAGAACTCTGGCAGAGTTCGGGCCGAACTCGGTTAGAGTTCTCACAGAGTTCTCTTATGAATATCTGTTCAAATGTATGGGCTTTTTTTATGGCTATTGGATATGTGTATGATATAGGATTGGATATAGGATTAGGTATACGGGTAGGCTTTTGAATGTAAAGTTTAGAAAGCCAGTTGCCAATATGATCAACCTTACATTTTTCCTATACACAATAAAAGGAAAAATACAGAATAAATGGAAAAAAACAAAGTGCATCTGTATCTATAGCTTTTGTATGATGAGAAGTGGAGTAGAAGCTTGTTAGAAGTAAATATTCTATTCTTGTACCTATAATGTATTATTTGTGTATCGACCAAAGTTTATGTTGATTATCAAAATCAGGTGTGACTATGACCAATGAGCCAACAATTTCTCCCATTTTGATAATTGACAAACTTTGAGTTTATACCAAATAATATCAAAATAATAAAATTATACCTCTCGCTGGTACTTGGCGCATTTGTTTGACTTGGTAACTTATTTTGGTATAGAACACTTTTCTTCCCCTTGTTATTTGTATAAAATGGAAGCACCCTCGCAATTGTTAGCACAAATAACATAAGAAAGTAGATAACATCATACCCAAAATAAAGAGAATAAACAAGGCCAACAATAGATAAGTCTAACTGCATAACTAGAACATGGTAGGAAACACTAAAACTCAGTAGCATAATCATGAAAGTACATAAAACCATAAATATGGAAGTCTAAAAGAGACTTTCCATAACTAGTGTATAAAACATAAAAAAAAGAACTAAAAGTACTACCCGATCATCATCGTCATCAGATACATGCACATATAATAAAAAAACCTAAATACTATCATCAACTCGCATCATCGCCAGTGTCAGCATAACAATTGGGATTAATATATGCTGCGGTAGGGTCGAAGTAGCGACGAGCCTAACGATCCTCGAACGTGGGTCCGTTTAAGTCTGGATAGCGAAGAATCAGAGTGGGACCAGTAGGATAATGAGCTAGGGTCCACTGAATGTCAGCAATACCATTCCGTAGAGTCTGGAATTGTTATGTCTGACGATAGTCAATATCTCGCTAACGTATATGCTCTGCCTGATAGCGCCCATCCTCGAGAATGCAGCGAGCCTTCAATCGGTCGAAGAGCTGATCGATGGTATGGATAGGAAGGACTTCAGCATGAGAGGTCTCGACAGGAGGGACTAGTACAGGCTGAGGAGCCTAGGCAGGTGGAATACCTCTGGCACGAACTACATGAGCAATAGGGACATGAAATTTCATAGACCTATAAAGCTCAGATGGTATACCATCGATAGGACAGGAATCTAAGGGAATGTTGAATGTTTGGAAATAATAGGAAGAACCATAGGATAGATAAGGTTACGTCCTGCCTTCTTGTAGTTAATCATAGCTGACATCATAGTTTTGGGAAGACTAAAGAAAATCCAAAAATAAATATGATACATGGAAGACAGCTCCAAATACGTGATCTCATCAGTAGATACCGTTTAAGGCAAAATAATAGAATGATAATACGATAAAGCCCATAAAAATATTGGTTTAAGTAATGTGACATGAGCCATCCCGGTGGTCTGGGGTTCGGAGAACATATCATGTTCTTGAAAGATTCTAGGTTCATATCAGCCCCAAATTGGACTTTTGTAATGTCGACTAAAGCATCTCCAATATTAGGGACCTGGAGCCATTCACTTAAGTCATCATCATCAATTTTATTTCAGTCCGACAGACTGAGAAATACATTATATCTGTGAATATTGTAGGTTGCAGTAAAACATCCGGACGACGTTGCCGAATATCGGATTGGAAATTTCTATAAATTCATGTAGGTAAATGTTTTGGAAGGTCAAGCAATATTTCAAAAATATGTTAAAATTAATGGAGTTACCCGGACATATGGGACGTTTGTGAAAGTCGTGAAACCAAGCGAGTGAGGTTTCTAAATCTTCAAATAACGTAGCGTCATAGTCATCCTCATCGGATGGTGGAAGTGGACTAAATAGACTTTCTTAAGGTGTGTAGGATGGGCTTGATGTAGAAGCACCATCACTCCTTTTCTTTTTCTTGAAAAGTCTAGGAGCCATAGAAAATTTGACCAAATAGAGAGTAGAATTACCGAAAAATAATGGTGTAGAATGGAAGAGAACGACAGAAGACCCTTAGATTCGAAGTTTTAGGGCTGAACTCCAAGAGAATAGGGAGATAAAATAGAGCTAGGGTTAGGGTTTTTTGGTTTGGAGGCGGCTGTGGTTGTGGGGAAGAAAAAAAGTGAGTTGGGGTTTAAAAAGAAGTAGGCTAGCAGCTAATTGGTCAATTCTGTCGACGGGTGACCGAACTCGGCCATAGTTCGGTCCGAGTTCGATAGGCTTGTATTTTGAAAAAAAATTTGTTTTATGAACAAAAATTATGTAGAACTAAAATTAATTTGTTTTAAAATAAATTTTTATCACTTTGGGTTAGCTGTAGGGGCCAGATCCTATCTAGCGGTAGTCTAAACACTAGTACACCTTGTTGCTTCAGGCTATTTATACTTGTATGATAAAAGGACCCATTTCGGCTTGTACCCAAAATAATTCTAACTTAAATAAAATATTTGAATATCGTCTAAACAATTCCTTAAACATAAAGCATGTTTATGAAAATTCAATAATACCTAACTCGGGACGAATAAAGTTCAATCGGTCTTCAGCTAGTAGTTTTGTAAAAATATTTGCTAACTGATGATCTGTGTCAATGAATTTTAAATAAATAATAAATATCCTCGTATTGTGGTGATCACGTAAAAAGTGATAATGTATTTCGATGTACGCGTTTAGTGCGTGAGTGACATATAGGGTTCTTTGTCAAATTTATTGTGCTAGTGTTATCACAATAAATAGGAATCATTGTGTAGTGCAGATTGTAGTCTTCTAAGATTTGCTTCATCCACAAAATTTTGTGCACGACAACAGCCTGCAATGATATCCTCGACTTCAGTCATTGATAATGCAATGGAATTTTGTTTCTTACTAAACTAAGAGACTAGAGCTTTACCTAGAAAATGACACATACTGCTGGTACTTTTAGGATCTACTTTGCATCTAGCAAAATCAACATCAGAATACCCAATTAGGTCAAATAATGTTATTATGGGATACCATAAGCCAACAATAGAAGTACCCTTAAGGTATCGAAAGATACGCTTAACTGCGCATAAGTGTGATTCTTAGGGTTAGCTTGATATCTAGCACATATGCAAACACTAAACATGATATCAAGTCGACTAGAAGTTATGTATAATAAACAATGAATCATACCTCGATACTTACGATGGTCAACTGGTTTGCCACTTTCATCAATATCAGGCTTGGTTGATGTATCCATAGGAGTCCAGATAGACTTTGCATTGTCAAAGTCAAACTTCTTCAGCAAGTCCTTCGTGAATTTGGCTTGATTTATGAAGGTTCTCTGAGTGCTTTGTTTAATTTGTAGTCCAAGGAAGTAGTTTAGCTCTCCTATCATACTCATTTCAAACTCACTCTGTATACACTTAGCAAATTCTTGACATAATAGTTCATTAGTAGAATCGAATATGATATCATTGACATAAATTTGTACTAACAAAATATCATCATTTGAAGACTTGATAAATAGAGTTGTATCAACTCTTGTAACCACCACTTTTCTAAAATGAGGGTAATTTTGAACTTTTGTAAAATTGGCCATTTAATAATAGGATTTAAATCATGTTAGTGATTTTTGATGAGTTTTAAATAATTTAATACTATTTAAATTGGTGCATTATGATTTTGGTGTTTTGATAGTGTAACCTATAACTGCTTAGCCTAGAGACTAACCACCATGACCATGGGGACCTAACCATGTGATTAGATTGACTAATTACCTATTTTTAGGCTAAGGGTATTTTGGTCATTTGGTGACTTTTGAATTAATTAGGACTTTGATTAGTTGGTAAGTGCTAAGTGATTATTAAGCCTTAACCTATAATTGCCCTAATCTAGATATTATCCATGTGCCTAGATATTAGATTAGAAGTTTTCATCATGACAAGGTTATGAATATCTAGATATTAGTTTAAAGTAGGATATTTGTTAAGAATATATATTTTAGCTATAGGCCTTTACTAGAAAGGCTTGAATTATACTAGCTAGAGGCTTTCAAACCTCAAGAAATTTAACCCTAACCCTAGGAATGATTCTTGGGTGCCATCAAGGGATCCCCCCCTATATAGACACATATGAACACCCCTTGCCTCTTTCATTATACCTTGAAACCCTAGTTTAGTGTTCTTCCCCAAATTCACCCCCTTTCACCAAATCAACTCCAAATTGAGCCTAATCAATTGCAAATCACTCCCCTAGTAGAAGAGGTCTCTATTGGCTATATAGTAAGGATTGGGATCAATTTGACCATTAGAGCTTAGTGGAGATCTAGATCTAGAAGATTCTTTGAGATTCCAACTCTCATAGGTAATGGCTTCTAAACCTATTAATTTTCTAATTTCTTTCCATAGATGCATTCATTTAGGGTACCCCTAGCTGTAGGCCAAGTTTGGCAGGAATTCATGTCCATTTGATATGCGTATCGGACACGTATCGGAGTGTAGTGTAAAGTGTTTGATAAAATGCCTCTTAAAAATAAATACTCATAAACTAATTACATGGTTTGTAGCTAATTAGGTGTAGAAATAAATACTCAATTTTTGTTAAGTTTTTGTGTCCAAATTGGACATAGGGACACAGCACGACACTGTCGTGCAGTGTCCTACTGCTCGAGCCTCAGATCTGACACGATACGACACTTTGTCACACCATATTTGGTGGACACGTGAGGGCATTCACTGACACTACATACACAAAATTTCAGGACATATGGTTGGGTATTCGATGAGGAATCGAACCCACATCAAATTTATACTGACACGCACGCACACGATTGTGGGTTCGGATACGGCGAACTTGGACATGATACGACTAAGACTCAATACAGACACACTGACACGTACCCTGACACCCCACCTAGCTACTGACACGACCAGGACGCTTGTGGATGGACACACGAGTCCCTAGGCTAGTTGACACCTCTGCACGAGGTTGTGCCTCTGCCTAGCTTTGATACTGTGCTGACACCATATTTGTGACACAATTAGACACTTGGTTGGACACGATGACACACTAATACATGTTATTTAATGCCTGTGACACACTGATACAGTTTTATCCAAGTTTACCATGCTCTAACACCTAACATTTCACCTATTTTCCTTATGTCTGATACCAGGTAAGGACACAGGTATTAACACATAATAGATACTTCATGGACACAAGCTTGACACCTCTGTAGCACATGTTGACACTTGTAGACACACATGTTAACACACACCCCTAATTGATACATACACATGGACACATTGATACAATAGACACTAGACATAACACACACTTATCTTCTCAAATTTATGCCACTGTGGTAACACTCATGTACACACACACATGACACCTTGGGGTTACCTGCTGCACACATTGCATTTATACTATGTTTGGGATTTGTGGGTTTATGTTCATTTTCTGAGATTCCTAAGAATTGTAGGTAAGTATATTGTATATATGATCTCATTATGTGGGTATATATAGGGTGAGTTGTTATACATATGGGATAAATGGTTTAGTTTGACAGGGTTTTTGTTTGCAGTAGGCTTAGGATGTGTTAGCTGCAGCAGCAGTAGCATAGGAGTAGGTTGTATTAGTAGAGGTTAAGGTGAGTGTTGTGGTTAGGATTTGTGAGTGTAAGGAGGAGGAGGAGGAGGAGGAGGAGTGTATTAGTTGAGTTGATATTTTACCTTGAGGGATACTTTGCATAGGATATCTTAGGTGTTATATAGATATGAGGATTTATGCATAGCTTAGTTAAGGATTGTCTATACATGTGAGTGTATGCTATTATACGTATAAATGTTATAAATAGGTTTTGTTTTGAATTATATATTGGTATAAAGGGTAGTTGGATAAGGTATGGGTTACTTCATATAGAAGGGGGTTGTATCTTGAGAGTGTCACTTGTCTTTGAGTGAGTGATTCAAGAGTATGTGTGAATATATATTATATATATGTATATATATATATATATATATAATTATATATATATAAAAAAAAAAAAAAAAAAAAAAAAAAAAAAAAAAAAAAAAAAAAAAAAAAATATTATATTATATAATATATATATAAGACACTAGCTAGAGTATCAATGTCATCTAGGTATTCACCTATAGGTCCTAGGATGGGTTTTATGACTTAGAAAGGACTAGTGACTAAGTTTGACCTTTAACTAAGGCTTGACCAATGTGGAGTTTGACAAAACCTAGACTAGTTGACCTAGCTTGACCAGAGTTGACCAAGTGTTGACTTTGACCTAGATTGACCTAGAATCATGTAGATGGTATTGTAAACTTTAATTATATTATATTGAACACATCTTAACCATATTGCTCTAATTAGGACATTGTGATTCCGGTTTCAAACATCTGATATTCATCAGTCATTCAGGGTATCAGGCGAATACATTCTCTGATAGTTCTTTCATTTACTTATCGATTACTGTATTTCAGTTCTAGTTAGTTCTATTTGATTCTTGTTACAAACACGTATGTTATTACAGAATTCATGTATGCGACACAAATACTTTACTCGTCTATCCTCTACTATTCGAACCACCTTTGCATCTTCATGTGCTGGTTGGACTTGTACTCGATTTATGTGTCGGATTATGGATTCACTTATTTTAACTGGACGGAGAAATACTTGATTAGACATGTGAACATTCCTATTATTCGAACCACCTCTCTGTGAATGACATACGAACGATAGCCATCCCACACTTGGCCAAGTGTACGACGTACCGGATTTACCTCTTAGCCGTTTTCATGTCTATCTCAGTATTTTAAAACACTTGGAGCATTGATTAGAATCATTATTAGAACCATCATGGATCATTATTAGCACCACCTTATTCGAACTACCTTATTAGAACATTGATTGGAATCATATTTGACTCATCTTGTATTAGACTCACACCGGGATTACACTCGACTTACATTGTATTGTCTGGACTTATATCATGTTACTCTAGTTCAGCTAGTTTTTTTACTTACAGTCTTCATTGCCATGATCTTCTAATTTTTATATTTCTTCTCTTGTACTTTAACTGTTGCTCTACATCATTACCTATATAAAACTTCCATGTTCATCAATATAACTATCTATAACTGCTTTATAGTCTTTGCCATTTACTTGGGATTTTTAGATGAGTTGTGCTCGTTCCAATCATAACCGGATACGTTGACAAAATATTACAGATGCTTGCCCTGAGGACACTTGCCCTACTTAGTATAGACCAGGAGATGGTTAGCTTCTATTGGCCCCGACTCTTAGGAGTGATCGGGAGACTAGCTAGTAGACTTGGTTTAGTTTTCATGTTTAGAACTTAACTGTAATAACTTAAGATTTTGAGTTTGTTTGAGATATTATTATAGTAGTTTATATTTATTGTTGTTCTTTAGTCTCTAGTTATAAACTTCTGTGTTATCTTATCGTGCTTAGATTGAGATTGAGCTTTATTATTGTCACGACCCGTTACCCAAATTGTTGGGCCGGGCCGAGCGATGTCCAGCCTACGCTTGGTTAAAGCATAGTAAGCTGTTCTAAGAATAAAATAAAGGATCTAAGCTGCTAACAGTTCTAATATCATATTTAAAGGGTTCATCACAACATAGCATCTATAAGCGAAAGTAAAATAAGCACAGACTTAATAATACACTTCCAAAGTATCTAACTGGAGACAAAGTCCAGTATCCAAACATAAGTTCAAAACAAAGTCTAAGTCTCAAAGCACATGAAAGATATCTAAGCAAGGTTCCCCGCTGGGCCTCTTCTGGAGCTAAGGCCAAGTCCTCAAATGCAGTACCATAATGTATCACATAACATTTTCTTCTCGAAAAGTGAACCTACAACGTTATCCTGTCAGGACGGGAGGAGCGAGTACTTGTGCTACAAATATAATACTGATCATGTGATGGAAAGAGATAAAATAACGTAATCATGGCATATCTTGATTTATCCAGTTTTAGATACATTTCATTATGGCAATATATATTCATTTTAAAAGTTTAAAACTGTAGCAGGTGAGTGATCAGTCAATAGGTAAAATAGGATGTACAGTGGTACATATCAATTTTCTCTGGAATGCACATACGTGCACTAGCGGCATCGGTGTATATCCATACACAAATGCGGGATCAGAACATACGACAAAGTTACATATAGAATATAACAGTGCTCGGTAAATATACACGGAGAAGGGGGCATGATTACGTACAATACTAACAGTTTTTCCTTAACCCATTTTTATTAACATGTGAGTTATACGAGAACAGTATAAAATATGTGAAAGATACTGGGAGCAGTATAAGCATGGTAGGTACTGAGAGCAGTATAAAACATAGTGGATACTCATAGCAGTATAAAGCATGACATGTACTGAGAACCAGTAAGAAGCATGTGAAGATATGACTTGCAGTTATCCAGAAAGCAGTATTTTAACATGATTTATCACAGTTATTGTTATACGCAGTAAATAAGCTTGTAGGGGTACTTGCCTCGAGCAAAGCAAGAATAAGAGTATGAAGATATAGATGTCCGGTGTCCTGTCAATAATGATATACAAACTCGGCCTCTAAGTTATGATTAAGATTTTTACACTAGTGGTGTAACAGGACTCCTAACTAGACACTAGCTAAGTGGGGACCTGGCATAAAAGTCCAATGTGGGGTGACACTATATCTAAACCAATACTTAGGGTCCTTAGAAACACAAGGATCACATTTAGAGTTTTACAAAAACCAAGCATATAAATATATATACTAATAATAATAATTAATTACAAATTAAGGATGGCACATAAGCAAAATTCTACAGATGTCGTCGGATGATAAAATAAATATCACCAACATGTCCAGAATGGTCAAATTAGCTAGAATAGCCTATTCAAAAGTCCAATTTGGACACATGGGCAAAATAGTAATTTTTGGTCAAAATGATGTCCGCCGTTGTACACACTTTGCATCAAAAAATGTATCAGAATAGAAGTCTACAAAACCTAGAAAATTATATGTCCACGAATCCAGAATGATGATGATACGAACCCAACGGTATATCCGAAATGGAATTCCGATGACCGATCACAAAATGGTCCGTTGACCTGGATATTGGTATCCCATTTGCACGGAAAGTCGACGTCGAAGCCAAAGTCCACTAAATCTAACAAAGTACATGTCAACAAGTTCAGAATGATGATACGAACTCAACGGTATATCCAGAACTGGATTTCGATGAGCCGATCTCAAAATGACACGTTGACGCGGACATTTGGAATTCGGTTTGCACCGAAATGCGTGCCGGAGCAAATATCTTAAAAACTTAGCAAATTATATGTCAAAGAGTCCAGAATGGCGATACGAACTCAATAGTATATCCGAAACTGGATTTCGATGAGCCGATCTCAAAGTGACCCGTTGACTCGGACTATGGGACCCGCTTTGCACCGAAATACGTGCCAGGGCCCATGTCCTCCAAATCTAACAAACTTTATATGAAATGTGTCAGAACGATGCCACGAGTCTGCTGGTGGTGCCATAAATTGAATCCGGAGTCCCGATTTCAAAAATGGAATTTAACAAGTGCAATATTTAGAATTCGGATGGCCAACTTTGGCGTCGAATTTGACCAACCAAACGTGTTCACAATGAAAAGAATTAAGGGGAAGGGAAGAGGGTTAAACCATCTACGCGCAGGAACTGGTGGCACGCAAACGGAGCAGCAACGGCAGAGTTACGAGCTGACGAAGTCGGCTCCACAAAACTGTCTAAAAATAGTACAATTTAAAGTGTCAACTGGTGGCCAGTTATGATGTATCAAACAACGAAATTAACTGACAAAACTTGAGGGGAGTGAAGGGATATATACTAAGATTGTGATGGAGCAAAGAGTTCGCGATCTAACGGTCGGATCTTTCGAAAATGCACGCGAAAGTCGCTGCGACGAAACACGAATTTTGAGTTCCAAACCCGCGCGCCGACGGGATCTCGTGCCAAATGCACGAATCGTGTGTTTCACACATCAAGAAGACCGGGGACTCACCCAGGGTGGTCGCCCAGGTTCGCCAGAGGCATAGGGAACTC
>JANAVB010008502.1:0-57586 GCA_029216955.1 Iris pallida
ACACAACTATTCTTCCAATATGTTTGGACTCATTCCGGGCCCTAGCTCGATTATGTTTGACCGTGATAATCGTTTACAAAATTTTCTTCATTTCATATGGATAAAGTTTTGGTATCAAAGCAACGTTCTTCGAAGTTGTGACCGCCTCGACGACACATCAACGACCTCAACAACTAAAGATGAGTTCCCTGGAGGAGACCAACCAAATCGACCATTTGGTGATGGAAGTCGAGAAGATAGGAGATATATTGGCCCTCATGATTGTCACGCCCCGATTCCGTAGAATCGATAATCGTCCCCCGGGCGTGATGCCGTGCGAACCTAAGTTGCGATCGCACAAGGCATAGTCATAAGGTTATCCGAAAACAAACATCAAGTTAGAGTACGCAGAGATAATTGATTTACACATTTGAAATAGAAGTAAACTTTTCATTGATAATAAAACTTCATTTACATTGACTCCATTACAATCATTGCCGCGCGGGCTACAACATGACTCGACTTACAAAATGAACGCTGATGAGATAGTCGTTCCATACATTACATCCCTTTTTACAAACAAAATAGTTACACTTTTCACCTGCGATCGAGAGAAGCCGAGTCGCCATTTGTCTTCTTTTGTACTGAGTGCGGAGTCTTCAAAAGGAATTCAGAAACAAGCCTTTACACGGACGAGGCTTCAAAAGTGTCCACGCCGCCTTGAGATTTAAGTGGCACGCCCTTCGGGATTCGGGGTACCTGCGTGGAGAGCGAGGATCAGTACATTACACTTTGTACGGGTGCGTGGCTATTTAAGTTTCAAGCTCTCATTTGGTTAAAGAGTTTATATGACTTAGTTCATGAATGTTTCTAACCATCCTAATGAATTTCAAAAAGCATAATGTAAAGTACGTTAGAACTTACCCACGGCGGACCGCGTCGCACCTTATGAAACTTACCATGTTCTTTCCTGTCAATTGTTATCATTTTCATATCAAGTGCAATATTACGTGTGGTGGTCACTGGCTCCCAGAGCCATCGTGGACTCTAGCTTTGTTAGACGGGGTCCTTTCAGCACGAGTAGCGAGCCCCGCTGCAAGTCCTCGCCTAACCCGTGCCCAGCACAGCTAATTACTTGTTTCCTTTTTCGGCCGCAACGGTCCCGTGGCCTCGGGTTGCCGTGCAGGAAAACACTCACCTTGTCGACAAGTTGTCCGTGACCGTGCAAAGACATGTTTTTAGTTATTAAGACATAGCCTACCTTTTCTTTGAAAACTTGTTCATTCATTCGTGTTCGTTCCCTTACATTTATCCTTTCATTCGCAACAACATTATTGATTGACCTAAGAAGGGGTCGAGAAGGGAAAGGTCAGCCACTCACCTTGAGTTTACTTCAGGCGAGAGAACTTGTTGGTCGCGCTAAACGTCGCCTACGCGATTACCTGAAATCGTACAAGCAACCGATTAGAACACTGTATTATTCAAGAAGTTCGATAGGAAATGCGAGTTCGAAATGCAAGCCATGAAAACCATCGAAAACATTCACGAAAACGCATTCAGAAAACAAAGTCAAAACCAACGCAAGCAGCGTGAAAAGCAGAGCAACGGGAGGTCTCTCCCGACTCAGCCGCAGAGTCAATTCTTGAGGCGCAACCCGCTGAATATGGGACTTGGTTCCGAAGAAGCCATTCCATAACGGGGAATGGATCTTAATTCAACCGTTCCCGTTCGATCGACTCGATCGATCCCGACCTATCGGTCCCGATCGAATCGATAGCGACAGTGTTCCTTTCTCACGCACCCCATGGACGAAGAACGGGGCACGATGTAGGGACGGGACACTACACCATAACCAACTAAGAAAAAGTTTCGTCCTCGAAACTTAAGAACAGAACCTACCTCTATGAAAATAACGAAGGAAACTTTTCCTTCATCTCTGACTCGAGTTCCCATGTCGACTCTTCCGCCACATGGTTCCTCCAAAGTACGCGAACAAGAGGGATCACTCGATTCCGCAGCAGCTTATCCTTGCGTTCTAAGATTTGAACTGGCTCTTCAACGTAGGATAAGTCGGACTTCAGTTCCAGCTGGCCAAAATCTACCACGTGGCTAGGGTCGTGCACGTACTTCAGCAATTGAGAGACGTGGAAGACATTGTGCACACCTTCAAGCGCCGGTGGTAGGGCAATTTTATAGGCCACTGGGGCGACCCGCTCGAGTATTTAGAACGGTCCAACGAATCTCGGACTCAGCTTTTCCTTCGCGCCGAACCGAGTAACTCCTCGCATGGGCGACACCTTCAGGAACACGTGATCGCCTACCTGCAAATGAACACCTCGTGAACAAATCCTTTATTGATCTGCAATATCATATTTACAATTTCCTGGAAACAACATACCATGTGAATTTATCCGTTAGGAGAATAAACAATCTCCATGCCCTCAAAATACTTAGTGATCTCAGAATCATCTAAGCGTTTGAGGGGAAAAGCTAGAATGGTTATTAATTATCGAAAGCTTAATAGTTTTACAAAATTTGATGGTTATTTTATTCCCTCTGCTGAGAATCTAATTAGGCAGATACATGGAGCTAAGTTTTATAGCAAGTTTGATGCCAAATCAGGTTTTTGGCAAATTAAGCTTGCTGATAAAGCTTCCATTGAGTTAACAGCATTCAGTTGTCCTCAGGGACATTTTGAATGGTTAGTTATGCCCTTTGGGTTAAAAAAATGCTCTACAGATATTCCAGAAATGGATGAATTCTATATTTGGACACCTTGATTTTGTTGTTGTCTATATAGATGATATTCTTGTATTCTCAAAAACAGCAGATGATCATAAAGAACATTTATTGCAAGTGTCTAAATTGCTACTTGATAATGGTATCATTCTTAGCCCTAAGAAAATTGAACTGTTTAAAACAGAAATTGATTTCTTAGGCAAAGTAATTAAGAATGGTCAGATTGAACTACAGCAGCATATTTATGCTAAAATAAAAGATTTTCCTGAAGACTTCAAGACTTTGAAGGAACTTCAGAGCTTTCTTGGATTGCTTAACTATGGCAGAAAATTTATCCCACATCTTTCTACTAGGGTTGAAAAATTACAAGATAAGCTAGCTACTGAACAAGCTAAGTATAAAACTATGACTGGTGAGCAGCCCAGGAAATGGGACACTAGTAAAATCTCTATTTCTCTTTCACCCAAAAAGAAAGAAGAAATTGCTAAAATTAAAGATCTAGTAAAACATCAGAAAATTCTCTATTTTCCTCTGATGAGGACAAGTTAGTCTTGCAAACCGATGCTTCGGATTATTTTTGGGCTGGAGTATTAGTTGCAAAAAATAAAGAAATTGTAGCATATACTTCTGGAAAATTCACTAAGACCCAGATTAAGTATGCAACTTATGATAAAGAACTACTTGCTGTTAAATTAGCCATAAAAAGTTTACGAATATATCTTCTTTATAGAAATTTCATCATTGAAACTGATAAAAATCTGTGGCTCAGTTCCTTAAAAAGAAAACCAATAATCCCGAAGAAAATCTTCGAAGGATTAGAATTGCTATTTATTTAGAAATTTTCAATTATGAAGTTAATTACATTCCCGGATATACTAAATTTTCTTGCTGACACTCTTACCAGGCCATAATGCTATGGACCAGAAGGAGTTCTCTCGTATCAAGCAAATCCACGAGGAGATGAAAAGGCAGGAGGCCTTTACTCCAGTTGGCCCGAAGAAGGCGGCCAAGGCGAATGCTGCGAGCAATGCAGCCTCTTCGTCCGGGACGACTACGGTGAACAGCCTAGTCCCAGGGACGGAAAGTCCCAAGGTGGCGAATAGCCAAACCATTCCGGCGAATAGCCAAGTCATTCCGGCGAATAGCCAACAGGGGAACAACAGCCCCAAAGCCGTACAGGCAGCCGCACAGGCAATCCAGAGAGGACCCAAGAAGTTGGTTCCTTTCCAAGAAAAACCTACGCCAATACCATGGTGAAAAACTGGTACAACCAGGAACTCGAGAAAAATGACAAGGAGTCCTGGGATAAATTCAATGGCTGTTACCGAGCCATACAATCCAACGATCTGAAGGGGGCTAGTTTCTGGCTATCCCAAATCGAGAAGCAGTTTCTGGCCGAAAAGGCGAAGGCTGCACAACATAATGCAAAACTCTATGAACTAAGGCAGTTGGCATTCACGATGATCGCATACAGTGCCACATCTCGGTCACCTGCTCTAGTATCCAAAGAGAAAGACCTCTTCCAAGGGCATAGTACGGAACATAAAGAACTCCGAAAAATCCTGAAGCAAATCGACAGTCATGATCTGGTCAATTTCCGAATCCCAGACATACTACGGTTCTATCAGGCTATGTCCATTGAGAACGAGCGCCTTCAGTGTATGGAGACTGAGGGTATGGTACAGAGTATGATCACTATGTACCAACAACAGATAATTGATGAGGCCCGTCTTCTTGCTTATTTCAAACGCTTAGATGATTTTGAGATCACTAAGTATTTTGAGGGCATGGAGATTGTTTATTCTCCTAACGGATATATTCACCTGGTATGTTGTTTCCAGGAAATTGTAAATATGATATTGCAGATCAATAAAGGATTTGTTCACGAGGTGTTCATTTGCACCTCTGATAAAGAACTCTATGAGACGACAATCCCAGAGATCTGCTGGGAGGGCGGCTGTCGCTCATTCGTCCAGGTTCCAGGCGATGTTCAGGTTCAGGGTTTGGAGCATCTGGGAGGAGAGGAGATATATCAAGACCTTCCCTTCCTACCAAATTTGGGAGCTTCATCGTCTTGAGGGAGACCCAGACTTGCAGTTTTCCCCATTCAAGAAGGGGAATTTCCATGAAGTCAAGGAGAGGTATGGTGCGGCTCATGAATTCTTCGTGGAAGCTCAGAAGCTGCATCAGAGTTCTGCCACTATTTCCTGTAGTGGCAAGGTCATTTTGGCCAACTACATGTGCAGAAGGCCAGAAGACGACGACACAGTGCCTGCCCTCCTGCAGGAATTTTTGACAAGCATGAACCTTGGCCCCGTGGGACAACAAGCCAAGGATGACATGAATTCTGAAGACCTCCTTATGTCAGGTCTTCAAATTGATTCAAGAAGCGAGGTGGGCCTATGAAGCGGAGGCTCACATACGAAGATGTTCTCAGACGCTACCAGAAACGGGTGGGCTGGCGTCTGCAAAAGAAAGCAAAGAAGGCACCTAAGCCGGTGCAGGGAAGACTTGTTCGAGTGTCTCCTCCACAATCTCCATCTGTAGCAGAGACAGATTACACAATTGAAGATTTTTCTCCCGACAGCGACGTTCAGGCTTGGGAGGAAGCGAAGCGGGAATATCGACACTGGTCCCCGCCACGTGGAGAGTCTCCATCCACATCCACCTTTGATAATTGGGATGGATGGTGGGATGTCGTTTTCGAGACCCCGCAACTCATCAACTCGGTCGTATTATCGACCGCCCAGAGAGACACCTCACTTGGGGCTGAGGGTGTCACGCCCCGCTCCTGCAGGAGCGATCGTCCTCGCTAAGGCGTGATGCCGCACGGGCCTAGGTTGCTCCCGTGCAAGGCTAAGTCCATAAACGGCCGATTTTAGCTAGGCCACAGAGTCGCACATAGTGTTCCCATTTGCAGCGAAAAGTAAATGAACACAAATTGAAGCAAATTCAAACTCTTTATTGACATTCAAGAAGTTTACAAGCGGCGCTAGGCCGAGATTACAAATCGCTCAAGCTCTCCCTCTCTGAAACATAAAAGGCGTGCCAAATGGCTTACAAGATGGAATTATTCATGGCGATGTTCCGATACATTATGTCCTGTATATGGTGCTTCAGCTTCTTGCAACGCTCCAAGGCCTCAGAGAGAGCTCCGCGCCTTAGCACGTTCGAGGGAAGCTCCGCACCCGACGACGTCTCCTGCATCCTGCAAGCAGACTGTGGGGTTATCAGTACATTGTTATGCACTGGTGGGGAGGCTAGCTCGCCCATAATGCTATTATTACCAAACACGTTCTATTTACTTTTGTGCACCGTTTATCATTCATTGTCTTACTAATCTTGCCTTAGGGTCAATTTCATGGCACATCATAACCTATCTCGTGTTGCCGAATTCAAGTATCGCATGGAAATACATGCACGACTTACCCATACTTACCGTCCGGCCTTCCATGTCCAAAGTAAACCAAGTTAGTCAACAATTCATATAAACTTTCAATGTCAGTGCGTGTCCCTGCCTCAGGGACTAGCGCGACGTAGGCGTGTTTCCTAACTCAATTTCACGAAGTACTCTTTATCCTTTGGTGTGTTATATTTCAAGCCTGTTCAGAAGGCACTTCATTTAGTTAACTTAGACCACTTTGTTCAATGCAAGGACTTGCACGTGGATTGCCACCAGCAAAGCCCACTTAACTCTATATGCACCGGTCGCTGGCATCACAAGCCATTTTGGACCCCTTTCTCCCTTGGTATTTCGCAACTATTCAGAGCGTGCGGCTGGTACACGTTGATAGTGTCTTGAAATACCCTGCACTTACGTCCCCTGGGTGACCAAGCCCACACCCGGGCAGCCCGTAAGCCCCCTTTGATTTCCGCCTAGGCCGGCCACGATCCTCCCTTTGATCATGCCGCGAAAAGCCCTTATATCTCCCACCTCCCGTATACGAGGGGATTGTCCACGACCATTTCGTATTATTTGTCATTTTAACTTAACGGCTGTCTCCGAGCCATAGGCTAACCCTTAGCCATAATGCGTTATCGACCAGGTTGGCGTCCGTGCAGCGCGGGTAGCGAGCCCCGTAGCATGTGCAAGTCATACCTGTCGCTAACCATTCATTTCTTTCTTATCTTTTATTCATTCTTTTTTTTCTTTCTTTCACTTGTCCGTTCGTTCATTGATTCATTCACATATTCATTTATTCATTCGTCGATTCATTCATTCACTTATTCGTTCATTCATTCATTCATACATTTTTGCAACTCCCCGTGCGGGAGTCGCCTTGGCGACCCATCGGTCCCATAGTCTTTCAATTTTGCTATACTCTACTCGGAACGACTATGTTGATAGTCTTTCGTTTCATTGTTGTAAACCATTCATTGTTTCATTGTTGAACGCATAAGGGACTTGCACGTAAGCTTGTGCCTTAGCACGAGCGCGGTGCGAGAGTTCTCACATTTTTCATGTTCTTTTCCATATCCTATACAAGCATACAAGATTGGATTATTTCCTTAGCTAGGTGCGTTGAGTCATTTATTAGCATGCGCAGTGTTATCGCCTAGCGATTCTAGCATTAGTGTCCGTATTGTTGTGTCTAGGCTAAGCACAGACGGGTTCATCGGAGCCACCCACCTTAGCAATGTTCGCATCGGCCGAGCGATACTCCGAGCGCGCCTTTGAAAGTCTAAGTCTGGATTTCTCTTGACGGGCCAATGTAAGCCTTGCATCGATTCTTCATTAGGTCGATGCCAACTCTTCGGGTCGACGGCTCGTTCGAGTCGTTGCACTTGCCGTTTGAATCGGCGTTCCGCTAGGGCGGAGCGGGTCATTACATAATACACCACTCAAAACAAGTCTCGTCCTCGAGACTTCCTGAGTGCAGGTCATCCTACCATTCCTTTAACTCGTGTCGTCGTGTTTCTTAGACAATTCTATCGAACGTCTCCATCGTTCGATGGCATCGAATTATGCTCGGTTATTCTTCCCAAGTTTTATGTTGCATGCGTTTGGTGAATTTTATGGAATGACTGTCCATTCATTTTAGACTTGATGGTATTTATTCAATTGTCGTTCATGCGCATCTCAACACCCACTTGCAGTTGCATTCGAGTTCATCATATCGCTGTGTGGGGACTGTGCACATATTCAAGGTGTCCCCCGAATACGTACATTTCAACCAGGCTTAGCGATTAACGAAGTCGGACAAGCTACTCGTGATAGTTTTGATTTGCCGATTGTTTCACTAACTTCGATTTAAAACCGAACTTGCGTGCATCTCACTATCGTTTATCTTGATCCTCGAGATGATCCGATTCGTTTCTCAAGCGTTCTTGTCTACGAAATCAATACGATTTCTTCTTCTTAGCGGAGTCGACCAAGTTTTAAGTACCTTCCGTCCGATTCAAAACCAAGTATTGCACTATCATCGAGTACGTCTTCCTATCAATGGTTCAATTCGTTATCCCAACTTTACTTGCGCATCATCCATTCCTATCATTCGCTTTGTTTGGGGCCAATCTCGTCGTCGTTCCCGCACACTCCCTGTTCCCCGTCCTACTCTAAGTCTTGCTGCCCAAGTCTATCGTCCGTCCAGACGATACTGTAAGGTCAATCGCACAAGTTCAATCACTCGGCATAGGGTCGTCCGCCTATCCGCTAGGTCATCTCACAGGGTCATAGTTACAAGTCAAGTCCGTGGCTCATCGTGCAAGGTCGTTGCACGACGCTCGTCCCAAATCCTATGGTCAAACCATTTGTTCGTTTGTACGGGAGTATTCTCTACCCAAGTTCGTTTCACTCAAATTTCTAAACATCGAGCAACGTTCACCCTATTCGCATCAACACATTCTCCGCTCCAAGTCCGAGCTCGTTTAGGAAAGTCATCCTACGATAGGTTGTCCTCAATCAAATCCTTGACATGTTAATATCGTGCGTCCGCACTAGCAATTATCGTAGTCTATCTCTTCAAGTATGTTTGATACAATCCACCTATCCAATTCACGTAGTCGATCACAAGGCCGTCTAGCCTTGCAATATGTCGCGCCCCGATCTCACGCAAGTCTGATTATCTACGACGGACATGAATCACCATGTCAACATTCCCGCAGAATAATCGTTCTCATCGGGACGTAACTCTTGCGTTGCGTCTAGACTTACTCATTTTCGATACGCGGATTGGGCCTACTCAATCCTCAACTTTACTTCGCCGTCTATTATACGTCCGATCAATCCTCAAATTCGCCTTCGCTTCAAACCACAAGTCGAAACAATCAAAATTGCCTTGTCAAGGTTTTTTTTTTCGAGTCGATCATTCCCGCTGGACATGAATCACCATGCCAACGCTCACGCGGAACGATCGTCCCATATCTGACGTGACGCATGTGCGAGGCTGGAGTTGCGCTCGCACAAGACAAGATCGTTGTCGTTGTGGTTATCACTGAATCCTTCAAAACAATAACTTCTAACACGATCGTCCTTCATCAAATCAGAGTACCCCCCGAGTTATCATACATCGATCTTTGATACGCCTCAATACCATCGATGATGTACATAACCTGATGATCTTCCTTTTGCAACGAATTTCGAGTCGTGCAACTTAATTTTCTCAATTCATATTGTCTCGTGCTAACTCTTCATTGAGCAACATCCATTCCAAATCCTTAGTCATTCTCGTATCTCCAAACCAACGTTTTCCATGCACGCTATCTTCCAATCGTGCTATCTTCGATCTCGTCTATGGGTATTTCACCTTAACTCAAGTTTCAATCCCTTTGACTAAATTCAAAATCGCATGCACGATCTTCTATATTTCCTCGACCAAGACCTCCATTCGTTTCGTAATTCGCACTACGCATTCTTAATTCGTCCGAACGATATCTCGTTTGAGACTATCGAAGTCAAAACCAACTTAGCATTACTCGTTCTAAGGCTTTGTGCGATATCATCGCTTGCCGACATACTCGCTCTATCCGCAAATCCTTTAGTCTCGCTCGAACAATTTCTATAACGTCCATACACTACTCAGGGTTCGAGCCACTCGATTAGTCGTCGACACTCACTCTTATTCTTCTTCGAACCTATCACATACACCAATCGGAGTCAAGTCATTCTACAAATCCTCAAAAGATCATTCGATTCCCAATCGATGTGTTCAATCGCGCGTTCGCCCATTCCTCAAAGTCTAAGAACCATCTCCTATGTTCGCTTTAGCGTTGGTCAAATAGCGTCTTTATTGGCATACATTCTAAGTCTCACTTATTCTCGTCCGAGCGATAGTCGGTCTCGTTCGCAAAGTCGTTCGAACCAGAAGGTCTAGGTGCGCGATACTCCGCACAACTTAGCCAAAAAGGCTGCGGGCATAACCATCCCGTTCGAACTATACTTCGGTCTCGCGTACACGTTCGCTACTTTCAGCATAAGGTTATTCAAGTACGCACTGCGTTTGCTAACTTTTAGCATGCGTTCCTTCCAACTCGAGTCCGTCGCGATTTGGCACAAAGGCCTTCGCCTATCGATCCCGTTCAACCGAGTACTCGTACGAGCTTTTAAAAATATTAGACTTATTGTATGGAACATCCCAAGACACAACGAGAGAGAGCGTACACTTCTTTTGTTTCAAAACGAGCTTTCAAAACTGAGAGAAACGAAATGAGGTCAAAGGGCGTAAAGCCGTGCTCTGATACCAATCTGTCACGCCCCGCTCCCGCAGGAGCGATCGTCCTCGCTAAGGCGTGATGCCGCACGGGCCTAGGTTGCGTCCGTGCAAGGCTAAGTCCATAAACGGCCGATTTTAGCTAGGCCACAGAGTCGCACAGAGTGTTCCCATTTGCAGCGAAAAGTAAATGAACACAAATAGAAGCAAATTCAAACTCTTTATTGACATTCAAGAAGTTTACAAGCGGCGCTAGGCCGAGATTACAAATCGCTCAAGCTCTCCCTCTCTGAAACATAAAAGGCATGCCAAATGGCTTACAAGATGGAATGATTCATGGCGATGTTCCGATACAGTATGTCCTGTATATGGTGCTTCAGGTTCTTGCAACGCTCCAAGGCCTCAGAGAGAGCTCCGCGCCTTAGCACGTTCGAGGGAAGCTCCGCACCCGACGACGTCTCCTGCATCCTGCAAGCAGACTGTGGGGTTATCAGTACATTGTTATACACTGGTGGGGAGACTAGCTCGCCCACAATGCTATCATTACCAAACACGTTCTATTTACTTTTGTGCACCGTCTATCATTCATTGTCTTACTAATCTTGCCTTAGGGTCAATTTCATGGCACATATCATAACATATCTCGTGTGGCCGAATTCAAGTGTCGCATGGAAATACATGCACGACTTACCCATACTTACCGTCCGGCCTTCCCTGTCCAAAGTAAACCAAGTTAGTCAACAATTCATATAAACTTTCAATGTCAGTACGTGTCCCTGCCTCAGGTCCTAGCGTGACGTAGGCGTGTTTCCTAACTCAATTTCACGAAGTACTCTTTATCCTTTGGTGTGTTATATTTCAAGCCTGTTCAGAAGGCACTTCATTTAGTTAACTTAGACCACTTTGTTCAATGCAAGGACTTGCACGTGGATTGCCACCAGCAAAGCCCACTTAACTCTATATGCACTGGTCGCTGGCATCACAAGCCATTTTGGACCCTTTCTCCCTATTTTGCAACTATTCAGAGCGTGCGGCTGGTACACGTTGATAGTGTCTTGAAATACCCTGCACTTACGTCCCCTGGGTGACCAAGCCCACACCCAGGCAGCCCGTAAGCCCCCTTTGATTTCCGCCTAGGCCGGCCACGATCCTCCCTTTGATCATGCCGCGGAAAGCTCTTATATCTCCCACCTCCCGTATACGAGGGAATTGTCCACGACCATTTCGTATTATTTGTCATTTTAACTTAACGGCTGTCTCCGAGCCGTAGGCTAACCCTTAGCCATAATGCGTTATCGACCAGGTTGGCGTCCGTGCAGCGCGGGTAGCGAGCCCCGTTGCACGTGCCCGTCATACCTGTCGCTAACCATTCCTTTCTTTCTTATCTTTTATTCATTATTTCTTTCCTTTCTTTCACTTGTCCGTTCTTTCATTGATTCATTCACATATTCATTTATTCATTCGTCGATTCATTCATTCACTTATTCGTTCATTCATTCGTTCATACATTTTTGCAACTCCCCGTGCGGGAGTCGCCTTGGCGACCCATCGGTCCCATAGTCTTTCAATTTTGCTATACTCTACTCGGAACGACTATGTTGATAGTCTTCCGTTTCATTATTGTAAACCATTCATTGTTTCATTGTTGAACGCATAAGGGACTTGCACGTAAGCTTGTGCCTTAGCACGAGCGTGGAGCGCGGTGCGAGAGTTCTCACATTTTCCATGTTCTTTTCCATATTCTATACAAGCATACAAGATGGGATTATTCCCTTAGCTAGGTGCGTTGAGTCATTTATTAGCATGCGCAGTGTTATCGCCTAGCGATTCTAGCATTAGTGTCCGTATTGTTATGTGTCTAGGCTAAGCAAAGACGGGTTCATCGGAGCCACCCACCTTAGTGATGTTCGCATCGGCCGAGCGATACTCCGAGCGCGCCTTTGAAAGTCTAAGTCTGGATTTCTCTTGACGGGCCAATGTAAGCCTTGCATCGATTCTTCATTAGGTCGATGCCAACTCTTGGGGTCGACGGCTCGTTCGAGTCGTTGCACTTGCCGTTTGAATCGGCGTTCCGCTAGGGCGGAGCGGGTCATTACAGAGGGTGACCCTTCACCAGCCCATAATAATGACAAATGACGTGTATTATTCCTTCTTATCTGCAATACACGTAGTAGGTGTGTTGTCCCTAACTTTAATAAAGCCTCTTTATTAAAGTTAGAAAAGATCCGGTAAACTTTAACCGGTTGAACCGGTGGTACTATCGTCCTCTCCTATAAATATGTATGTTGTGTGTAAGTGGAGGGGCAACGGATTTGAGAGCCTTTGTAAATTTTCTTCTGAGTGTTCTTCTACTTTCCTTTCTGGTTCCTTTTGAATTCCCAAGAGCCTTTGTAATTTTTCTTCTGAGTGTTCTTCTACTTTCCTTTCTTGTTCCTTTTGAATTCCCGCTGCTGTACTATCTGTTCCACCTTTTCTTAGTGATTCTCCATTTTTTCTTACCAAAGGTTTTACCCTTTTTCCATGTCTTTTTCCATTTCGGTTTCTGCCAAACATGCGGGCATCCGAATTGGAAGTTTACATCCTCATCGTACTTGTTACAACATCTATAACCAAGTACTGAGTTTTTGATGAATTTATTTATCTGTGATGAAGCCTTAGCTTGCTCACAGGTTTCTTCCATGGTCCGCATACATGCCTTTTTTAGCATTCCAGTTGTATGAACACCACCACGGATTTCATCATATTTTGCTTTAATAATATTATTCCATGGGTAGGGAATTTTAGTGAAAAATCCCTCCATCCAGAATTCTTTTTCTCTAACATTATTTAAATGGAAAATTAATCCAATATATTTGGACACAAATTCTTCTAGCATACAGATATCACACAAAACCATTTTGTGTAACATCTTATTATAATTTTTTGAAGCATTAGAACTTTCTCCTGTAAAATCAGCTAGGAGTTGCTTAACTAGCTCATCCAAAGCTGCATATTTATCAGGGCTAGCTTTAATAGCTTCAATAGCTGGAGGATTTAGGAATTCAAAGTTTCTCAACCAGGCTATACTATCACCTTGCCAATGACTAGTGGCGTAGTGAATATATCCTTCAGAAGTAATGTCAGCGGGGAGGAAGTATGCCATCCCCTGCATCTTCTGAGTCCAATTGGATAGATATTCTCCGATTTGTTTATGTGGAACATTTTCCAAATTCAAGATCAAACCATCAGACAAATATCTTTTATCATGATGGAAAGCTTGTTGGGAAGAATGGAACTTGTTCCAATCTTACGTCTTTCTTCTCTAAATTTTGGTGTATAGGGAGAGGTTTCCCCCAAAACAAAATTTGGATCTCGCATAATAACTTCAGGATTGGACGAAATAGTCCCAACCTTAGTGTGAGGTTCAGCCTCGATAACCATTGTATCGTTGCTACCCTGACCTTCCTCAATAGTACGAATATAGACTGATTCCATATCGTTGGAGGAGTCAGAATCCGAACTTTCCATATGCTTCCATTTAAAGAAGTCGATTGCTTTAGCATGTTTTTCATAATAATCGTAAATGTGTTTACTGTCTATTTCTCCAGACAGTTCCTGTTGTTGTAACCTTAAAAAGGTCTTGTAAAAAATTTCATCAATTTCTTCTGTAGGAATAGTATTGGTTTCCTTTGAAGAAAGTTTCATCATGTTGATGTTGTTTGCCCAACGGCGTTTTTGGATTACCAGGGGTTTTGGAAGTTGTATAGTTGTTCTAGCATGCTTGCTAGAAGCAGTGTCTTCCATAGGAATTTTTCCTAAGTATTTAAGATCATTTCTGATTTGGAAGATTTTTCTTCCAACCTCAGAAACATCTCTTTTGAGGTTTTGCATGCCATCATGCAAATTACTGTTATTGTTACAAGGGAGTCAACAATGAAATTATAAATCCCATTTTCAGGGTATCTATAGAAGGAAGATGAACAAGGTGTTCATATCCTTGCAGATTATAAGGACAATGGTGGTTGTCCGCAGAAATACGAAGTTCGGCTTTCGCCTGAATATTATCTCCCATGGTGAGGAGTTGTTCTTGAGTATATGAGCTATGGTAGGCTCTCTAGTTATTTTAACAAGAATAACGCTGAGATGTGTGCAGTAGCTCTTACGCTTGGTGTAGGAAACGAACCAAAGTTGTTCTTCTAGTTATTTTAACAAGAATAACGCTGAGATGTGTGCAGTAGTAGCTCTTACGCTTGGTGTAGGAAACGAACCAAAGCTGTGCTCTAATTCCGTGAAGCGGTAGTTCAGGCTTGTGGTCGTATGTTCGAGGCCAAACCCTGCCAGAAAGCCACGGTAGTTCCTGGATCTGTGTTATCAAGGAACGTAGGGGAAACAAAATCCCTCCATCCAGAATTCTTTTCTCTAACATTATTTAAATGGAAAATTAATCCAATATATTTAGACACAAATTCTTCTAGCATACAGATATCACACAAAACCATTTTGTGTAACATCTTATTATAATTTTTTGAAGCATTAGAACTTTCTCCTGTAAAATCAGCTAGGAGTTGCTTAACTAGCTCATCCAAAGCTGCATATTTATCCGGGCTAGCTTTAATAGCTTCAATAGCTGGAGGATTTAGTAATTCACGTGATCGCCTACCTGGAACTCAAGCGGTCTTCGATGGGTGTCGGCGTAGCTCTTTTGTCGACTCTGTGCAATCTTCAGTCTTTCCCGAATTAGCTTGACCTTTTCCACGGTCTGTTCCACCAGCTCCGGGCCGAGTATCTGCCGTTCCACGACTTCATCCCAGCAAATGGACGATCTGCACTTCCGGCCGTACAAAGCTTCATACGGCGTCATTTGGATGCTGGACTGGTAGCTATTGTTGTATGCAAATTCTGCCAGCGGTAGGTGGACGTCTCAGCTTGATTTGAAGTCAATTGCGCAGAGTCGTAGCATGTCTTCGAGAATCTGATTAACGCGCTCCGTTTGGCCGTCGGTCTGAGGATGATAAGCTGAGCTGAACTGCAACTTGGTACCCAGCGCCGACTGAAGGCTACTCCAGAATCGCGACATGAACCGTGAATCCCGATCAGAGACGATGGATACTGGAACTCCGTGCAGCTGTACTATCTCGTCAAGATAAATCTGTGCCAGGCGATTAACGCTCCAAGTAATTTTGATGGCAATAAAGTGCGATGACTTGGTTAATCGATCGACGATGACCCAGATGGCGTCGTCCCCCCGTGGTGTCTTCGGCAGGCCAACAATAAAGTCCATAGTGACGTGATCCCATTTCCACTCTGGAATAGCAAGGTTCTGCATCTCCCCGCCCGGTCGCTGATGCTCAGCTTTCACCTGCTGACAGGCTATGCATTGTGACACGAAGAGCGCCACATCTCTCTTCATCCTGTGCCACCAGAAGGTAGTGCGGAGGTCCTTATACATCTTGGTACTGCTTGGATGCAAGGTATATTTCGCATAATACGCCTCCGACATTATCTCCTTTCGTAGTTCTGAATCATCCGGAACACATAGTCGGCCATTCAATCTCAGCACGCCGGTCTTATCTTCCGCAAAGTCGGTCGCACTACCTGTTGAAATTCGCTCGCGCATTTCTTCAGGTACGGATCATCCTTCTGAGCGGTCATGATCTTTTCCAACAAACTCGGCTCTAACTGCGGCTGCGCCAACCGTACATCCCTGAATCGAACCCGGAGGTCGATACCCATTTCTTCTATATCTTGTAGTAGTCTGCGGTTGATAGATAGCGAGGCAAGATATTTTCGACTCAGAGCGTCCGCCACAAACATTTCCCTTGCCCGGAGTGTAGTCGATCGTCAAGTCATAGTCTTTGATCAGTTCGAGCCAGCGCCTCTGTCGTAAGTTCAATTCCTTCTGGGTGAAGAGATACTTGAGGCTCTTGTGGTCGGTATAGATCGCGCACGCCACGTCGTATAGATAGTGACGCCACAATTTCAACGCGAACACAATCGCCGCTAACTCCAAGTCGTGCGTAGGATAGTTCTTCTCGTGCGGCTTCAATTGTCTGAAGGCGAAGGATATCACCTTGTTTCGCTGCATGAGCACACATCCCAAGCCCTGGCCTGAAGCATCGCTGAATATCTGAAAACCCTCTGGCCCATCCGGAAGTGCGAGTATAGGTGCCGAAATTAGTCGCTATTTTAGCTCCTGGAAGGAAGCTTCACAGTCATCCGACCACTCATACACGACTCTCTTTTGAGTGAGGCGAGTCAATGGCGATGCAATCTTCGCGAAGTCTTTCACGAAGCGTCGATAGTATCCCACCAAACCAAGAAAGCTTCAAATCTCACTAGCAGACGCAGGCCGCTTCCAATCAGCAACAGCTTCCACTTTCTTCGGATCGACTGCAATGCCTTCGGACGAAATGATGTGACCAAGAAAGGATACGCTGCTTAGCCAAAATTCGCACTTACTCTGCTTTGCATACAACTCATTTTCTCGAAGTGTCTGGAGCACGGCCCGTAGATGTTCTGCATGCTGCGCCCTGTCCTTCGAGTAGACGAGAATATCGTCAATAAAGACTACCACAAATTTATCAAAAAAGGGTCGAAATACCCGATTCATTAGATCCATGAAGGCGACAGGGGCGTTCGTCAGGCCGAATGGCATCACCAAGAACTCGTAGTGGCCGTACCGAGTGCGAAAGGCTGACTTTTGCACGTCGTCTGACTTGATCTTGAGTTGATGATAGCCCGAGCGGAGATCAATCTTCGAAAATACCAAGGCGCCTTGCAGCTGATCGAATAAGTCGTCTATGCGGGGCAATGGATATTTGTTCCGGATGGTGGCCTTGTTCAGCTCTCGGTAATCGACGCATGGACCATCCTTTTTCTTCACGAACAACACGGGCGCTCCCCACGGTGAGACACTAGGCCGAATAAATCCTCTGTCGAGAAACTCTTGTAACTGGACCTTGAGTTCCTTCAGCTCGGCGGGGGCCATTCTGTACGGGACCTTGGAAATCGGTCGAGTATCAGGGAATGTATCGATGCTGAACTCGACTTCTCGGTCGGGGGGCATGCCGGGTAGCTCGTCCGGGAACACATCGGAGAATTCTGCCACAACGTCGGTCTGACCCGCGTTTGCACCATCCTGTCGCATGTCTCGGACGGACGCCAAATAGCCTTCGTACCCAGAATGCAGCATCCTCCGAGCGAAAATTGTCGAGATCAGCATGCAGGTCGACGACGCCTCACCACACGAAAAGCAGAATTCAGACACTCCTGGTATGCGGAAGGTGACCGTCTTTCCGGCGCAGTCTATGGTTGCGTTGCACGGCCCGAGCCAATACATTCCCAGAATGATGTCAAAGTCCTTCATGTCTAGAACTATCACGTCAAGACCGATCTTTTGACCGCCGACACAGATAATCTCGTCGGCGCAGGCTAAGTTTGTGAGTATTGGTGTGCCCGAAGGTGTACTTACGCTAAGGTCAAGATCTAATGATATTACAGAAAATTTGTGCTCGACGGTAAAGTCCGCCGATATAAAACTATACGAAGCGCCTGAATCAAATAACACACGAGCAGGCACATTATTGAATTTTAGCATACCTGACACTACTGTATCTGATGCCAGCGCTTCGTCTCGAGTCATGCGTAGACGCGGCCCTGAATGTTGGGGCGACGGTCTTGGCCATTTTGCGATGCGGGTTGAATGGACGGAGGAGGTCGGGGCGCCTGTCCTCGATTCTCTTGGCGGTGTTGTTGTGGTGGGGCGTTACGAGTCTGACGAAAGCTTGGGCAGTTTTGAGCCCTGTGACCCTTCTGTCCGAAAGCAAAACATTCAATATTGCGGGAAAAGTAGTGGCTGGCATGGTGTCCGACTCGCCCGCAATTGGTGCACTGAGGTATCGTTTTCTGACCCTTGTAGCCGCCGTTATTTAGACGCTTTGACGCGTAGTTGTTACCTCCCGTATGGCTAGGACGTTTGTGATTGGAATTGTGCACAACGTCGGCAGCACCGGAAGGGTATTCGCTCTCAAGGCGAATAGCGTGATTCAGAACCTCGCCCACGGTCTTGTACTCCGGGACCCCGACATGCGCACTGATAGAGCGTCGCAGACCCACTTCGAACCGTCGTACACGACACTCCTCTGTAGGCAGAAACGCACTAGCAAATATGGACAACTTGTTGAATTCTGCAGCGTACTGTTCTACTGTCCGGTTCTCCTGCCTCGACTGCATAAATTCATTCTCCTTCGCTTGACAAACGGCTGACGGAAGGTACTCGACTTCGAAAGCTTGGCGGAACGTGGCCCAAGAGATCGGCGCTGAGTTGTTGTCGCGTCGGATCGCTCGCTTATGCACGGTCCACCAGTCGTGCACGTTCAACCGTAGCGAAGTTGTGCACAGGCGACTTGCTTTGATTCTTCAATGCCAAGGAGCTCGAAGTGATCTTCCAGCTCTTCCAACCAGTCGATTGCCATGGAAGGGTCTTCGGTACCGCTGAAGGAAGTGCGGCACGCCTTCTTGAATTCTGACACTTCAAAGTTGTACTTTTTCGGTGCCGTTGGTTGACGCTCGGGCTCCTCCTTGTCAACTTCAATGGGTTGGATCGTCGGCACGGTGGCAGTAGGTGCGGTAACGGTAGGCGCAGTCGCAGAATTTTCGTTGGCTGCCATTGTCTAGACGATCTGCTGCAGGGTATCCAACTGCTTTTGTTGAAGTTTCGCATGTGCGTCGAAGCGAGCTTCGAACTGGGCCTGTCGTTCCTCTGTCTGTTGATGTCGGTTCTCGGACTGGTTCTGCTGCGCCTCCATCATGCACAGCATCCTTTCGATGGTATCGTTAGAAGGTCCGACCCGCGAACGACGCGAACTACTAGAGCCGCTAGAAGCGCTCTGCTCTCGCTCGGCCGTGGGTTCCGGCACTTCTGCAATACGAAGGCAAACACATCAGTTACAAATTATTACGGACTCATTGTATGGAACAACTTATCTCATCGATACGAGGTCAAAGGTTTGAAACTCTAGACGCGAGGCCAAAGGACGTAAAGCCGTGCTCTGATACCATTATGTCACGCCCCGATTCCGTAGAATCGATAGTCGTCCCCCGGACGTGATGTCGTGCGAACCTAAGTTGCGAACGCACAAGACATAGTCATAAGGTTATCCGAAACACAACATCAAGTTAGAGTACGCAGAGATAATTGATTTACACATTTGAAATAGAAGTAAACTTTTCATTGATAATAAAACTTCATTTATATTGACTCCATTACAATCATTGCCGCGCGGGCTACAACATGACTCGACTTACAAAATGAACGCTGATGAGATAGTCGTTCCATACATTACATCCCTTTTTACAAGCAAAATAGTTACACTTTCACCTGCGATCGAGGGAAGCCGAGTCGCCATTTGTCTTCTTTTGTACTGAGTGCGGAGTCTTCAAAAGGAATTCAGAAACAAGCCTTTACACGGACGAGGCTTCAAAAGTGTCCACGCCGCCTTGAGATTTAAGTGGCACGCCCTTCGGGATTCGGGGTACCTACGTGGAGAGCGAGGATCAGTACATTACACTTTGTACGGGTGCATGGCTATTTAAGTTCCAAGCTCTTATTTGGTTGAAGAGTTTATATGACATAGTTCATGAATGTTTCTAACCATCCTAATGAATTTCAACAAGCATATGACAAGCATAATGTAAAGTACGTTGGAACTTACCCACGGCGGACCGCGTCGCGCCTTATGAAACTTACCATGTTCTTCCCTGTCAATTGTTATCATTTTCATATCAAGTGCAATATTACGTGTGGTTGGTCACTGGCTCCCAGAGCCATCGTGGACTCCTCTAGCTTTTGTTAGACGGGGTCCTTTCAGCACGAGTAGCGAGCCCCGCTGCAAGTCCTCGCCTAACCCGTACCCAGCACAGCTAATTACTTGTTTCCTTTTTCGACCGCAACGGTCCCGTGGCCTCGGGTTGCCGTGCGGGGAAACGCTCACCTTGTCGACAAGTTGTTCGTGACCGTGCAAAGACATGTTTTTAGTTATTAAGACATAGCCTACCTTTTCTTTGAAAACTTGCTCATTCATTCGTGTTCTTGTCCTTACATTTATCCTTTCATTCGCAACAACATTATTGATTGACCTAAGAAGGGGTCGAGAAGGGAAAGGTCAGCCACTCACCTTGAATTTACTTCAGACGAGAGAACTTGTTGGTTGCGCTAGACGTCGTCTACGCGATTACCTGAAATCGCACAAGCAACCGATTAGAACACTGTATTATTCAAGAAGTTCGATAGGAAATGCGAGTTCGAAATGCAAGCCATGAAAACCATCAAAAACATTCACGAAAACGCATTCAGAAAACAAAGTCAAAATCAACGCAAGCGGTGTGAAAAGCAGAGCAACGGGAGGTCTCTCCCGACTCAGCCGCAGAGTCAATCCTTGAGACGCAACCCGCTGAATATGGGACTTGGTTCCGAAGAAGTCATTCCATAACGGGGAATGGATCTTAATTCAACCGTTCCCGTTCGATCGACTCGATCGATCCCGACCTATCGGTCCCGATCGAATCGATAGCGACAGTGTTCCTTTCTCGCGCACCCCGTGGACGAAGAACGGGACACGATGTAGGGACGGGGCACTACAATGATGGTCGGATGGAAAACATTGAAAAGAATCAACAACGACAAAGCACTCCATTGGTGATCGATCCACAGGGCTACGAAGGATGACTACCTTCCTTCGAAAGCGCGAGTGGCTCCCACGAAAGAATTTTACGTGGAAGATGCCAACAGAATCGAAGGAGGCTACGATGATGACGAGAAAAATATCTTTTTTTGCGTCAATGCAAAGCTGAACAATCCCTCCTTCAACGACACTCAAAGGGAAGGAGACGACACAACTATTCTTCCAATATGTTTGGACTCATTCCTGCTGGTGGTATAATGCACCATTACGGTCAAATGGATCAATCAAACGATGGTACACTTATTACGGGATTATAATTTTCAACATCCTAAACTTGGGATGATACTTTGGCCTACCTACCGTTCGCATTAAATAGGGTGATGCACATTTTCACAATGTAATCACTTTCTAAGGTATGCTTGGGTTATTTACTACAGAGTCATGTTCAATTAAAGTTTATGTTACCTTTAAACTGCAAAGTTCAAAGGAATAAGGGAAGTGGCGAAAGCTCATTGTTTCTTATAAAGGATGTAGCGTGTGCATAGCGATGTGGAGCAACAATTGTTGAGATTCCAATAGAAGTAAAGGTGCGGCATGATCGATATCGAGTGCAACCAAATTTCTGAGAGGGTCACCTAATTTGGTTGCACCTTGGGAAGGAGTGGCAGAAGGGAGTTTGGCAAAAACTGAAGCTCATTCGCTACTGTCCCTTCAATATTCTCTAGAAGATCGGTGACCACTTTCCAGTTGGAGTTGTCAGCTTATATGGAGGTCTACTCAATCGTGAATGTCAACAACTTGAAACTGGATAACAAGCCGAAAGAGACAGTTCCATTAGTAGATGACTTGGTCATCAATTAAGAGACGACATTGCAAAAGGATATTATACTATAGAGGAGGATCATCCAGATCGGATACAATACGAAGGGCATTCAAAGTGGGCTGAAAAAGGTTAGCATCTAGGTACTGCAGAGTGGTTCAATTGAGAAAACGGTCAAGCCAAGCTTCCCCAACTCCAATTCTAGATCCATCAAGAACTCAATCCTTCCATAGAGGGGAAGCCATAATCCGAAAGGATTTCTTAGTTGAGATCTTTTGGTTGGCACCATATTTGGTGGTTACAACCAAATTGTAGTAGACAAAAAATATTTTCATACGGTTGTTCCGACAAATTGCACTAGATCAGGTTGAGATGGGTGGTTGCAACTGATGCAGTTTTTCAACCATATCATGAAAGATTTAGTTTTCTTTTTCTGCTTCTTTGTTGTCATCTTGTACAACCTCTTGGAGGCTACAAATAGGACTCTTGAAGGCCAGTGTGAACCATCCAAAAATAAATAAAAGCTTGCCTGAGAGATTCCACAAAATTTCATTTAAAATATTTTCTTCCTTCCATACGATTCTACAATTCCCTTATCAATCTAATAACAATCACAAAAGGTGTTTTTGTTGCTAAACTTGTCATGGTAGATGTTACTATATTGCAATGGAAGTTTTGTTTGGTGTTAGGTAGCTACTATTTGTTCCCTATCTGCAAGAGATCACACGCTAAGGGATCGGTAATCATCCTTCACGTCTAGAAAATGAGTTGAATCATAAAACAATGTTTCTTATATACAACTTGTGTCCTTTTTGTGAAGGTGATTATCAGCAACTTATGAACAAAATACTATTTAGGAACCAATGATGAAATCTTCTACTCCTTTATAAATTAAAATCATCTAAAACAGCTAAAGATAACACTATAAATCAGGACATTCAGCTAAAATTATGATTCAAATTAAACACTTCTACTCCTTCATAAATTTAAACCATCTAAATAAATAACAATCTAACCGAACCTTTCTTCAAATCAGCAATGCCAAGGAGCTCGACGAGCTCCACATGGTTCTTGAGCTTCTCCTCCTGCCGCCGCTCACCCACCGTCCTAACCACCAAATTGTTTGCCTGCAACCAAAAATCAAAAGATTACCTATTTTGAACGGATACAAATACAAAACCACACGATACGGACCGTCACTAGAGATGCTATCTGATCTTAAAGGTGTCTCTTGAGAACTAAATCTGCGGTAGGTGAAATGGAGACAACCATTGATTGTGGTGTGTCCAGGTGAATTTTGGATAGTCTGTGTCAAGTCCGATATGTGTCCAACATGACGCAACGAAAAATAAATAATCAACACAAACCTCATCATTGCTGATGGGCACCGAATCGTGGACGAGGTTCCCTATCGTTTGCAGCTTGGCGTCGAGCTCGGCCTTGGCCGCCTGGACCTCCGCCTCCTTCTCCGCCCTCAGCCTCTTATTCTCTTCCGTGTTCTTTATCTCTCCCGAAGCATCCTCCTTCGCCTGCCAACAAAACTAATTTCTCAAAACACCAAACGAAAAAAAGAAAAAAAAAAAGATTAATAAATAAATACTGACGATCTTGAGCTTGGCGATGCGCTTGGTGATCTGGTTGAACTCCTTCCTCAAGTTGTCGAGCTCGAATTGTCCTAAGAGAAAGAGAGAGGGAGAGATTATTATGAAATCGATACGTTAGAGTTAGGGTTTGAGTTGGTTACGTTGGCGCCATTGCTTGTCGAGAAGGATGATCTCGTCGACGAGTTCGACGCTGGCGAAGCGGCGGCGTTGGGACTCGCGGATGAGCTCGGGGTCGTGACCCTTCTCCACGCGGAAGAGGTTGATGTCGAGCATGCTTGCTTGTGGTGGAGATCGAGAGGGAGAGAGAGTAATGGAAGAAGAATAAACCCTAGTAATGATAGCGGATTAGGTGAGGATTGGAGAATTTTAGGGTTAGGGTTTTTCTACGGGGACATGGATTCTTGGTGGACAAGCAAGTGGGTCGGGTCCGGATCTGCCGTTCCGCACCAAATTCGAATGAAAGAGGTTTCGGATGGGCCTGCCAGTGGTATCCGATAACCCGAAATGATGTTGCTTTCTGTTTTTGAAAAAAAAAACAGAAACAGAAGCAGGACCCCATCTCGAAAGTATTTAAGTATTCGTATCCTTGATTTATAAAGTATTCCGAAAATGAACCAAATTATAAAAAGGGATTTTTTTGACTTTCATCCCACTTACTAATATGAATTTGTACTTACATTCCACTTTTTAATTTTATTTGACTTACGTCCCACTTTTCGTCACGAAAATACTTTTCGTGACAAAATAAATATTTTTCGTGACAAAATAAATACTTTTCGTGACGAAAAGTGGGACGTAAGTCAAATAAAATTAAAAAGTGGGATGTAAGTACAAATTTATATTAACAAGTGGGATGAAAGTCAAAAATCTCTTATAAAAAAGTGGAATTGTTATTAGCACTATGTACTCCAGTATATAGAGTTTGGAATTATTATTTTCACTTCAACATGTAGAATGGTAGAATTGAAATGCGAATAAAAATTTATATAAATAAATTATTTCTTTTAATAACTACTAGTAAATGCACGTATGATAACGTAGAATAAGAATGTTATCCAACTATAATTAAATATCCTTTGTAGCTCATATGGTTAAGGTGAGAGGTTTTCTTCTTGTTTGGTTGAGTTTGATTTCTCATTTTGTTTATGTATAATAAACTTAAACTTTTTTCAACCATTTTTTTACATATTTTTTTAAAAGAAAATTGTTAATGATATACACGGCTAGACGGCTCAATCTTGAGCCGTTTTGAAGTCCCTTTATAATAGTACAGATACATATTAGTTCTTGAAACAGAAATATCAATCCTAGCCAAAGTCAAATGTCCTCCTCGTTTTATACGTCTCCTCAAGTCTGGTTCTAGATACTTGCTACTTTATAAAATTAAAAGAAAAATATTACTTTATAAGCAACTTTTTGAAGGACCTTTTCGTTTTTGTATAATCGGTCATGAAATGTAATATGGAAGCCCATAAAATTTGCAGTTAAACTCACACGAGTAGTTCAAATTGAACAAACATGAATTGGGGCAAGTTCAAATGAACAAAATTAAACGAAACATCTTCAAAAGTTGTAATATTCATTTGCAACAAATTCAAAGTTTTTTAGCTTTTATTGCTAGCATGTGAAGATATAACGCATCATGTCTATATGGTTTTGATTCTACCGAAGGAAAAAAATCTTGAAACTCATGGTGGGAGTAAAAAATATAATTAAATTAACTAAATAAATGTATCAAGCATATTATCTCCATTACATAACTTTGGAAGACTATTGGGGCAGTAATTTCGTAGTTATTTATACTTGTATTGCATTCTCAAGAAAGTATAGATCATCTGGGGATCCCCTCTAGCATTTATTTTTAAATTGTGCAAATCTTGTTGACTTAATTTCCTAATCCAAGTATGACATGCAAGCCTCGTTTGGTTCGCGGAAAGGAAAGAAAAGAAAATTGATTCTATGATATTTCATTTCCATTGAGAAAATTGCAATTCCAATCAATTTATTTTCCGGTGGTTGAAAAAGTCAAGAAAATTGAGGAGAAAAATTGAATCGGAGGAAATGAATCATTGGGTTGGTGGGAGGAACCACTTTCCTCCCTATTTTCCCTCCTTTGGAAATCAAATTCCTTTTTTTCTTTGGCATCCAAACAAAGGAAATAAATCACTTTCCTTTCCCAAGGCTCCAATTTTGCGAACCAAACGTGGCCGCAAAGTATGAAGTGGACGAGGCAGTCCAAAGTACACCATTGGCACCAACTTGGTTAAATTATGGTTTGGTCGGCCCAAGCCCGACCAACATCCATTACCGACTCGGACCATGAATTTTTTTGATCGGGCTAGGTATGTGTCATACCCCAAAATTAGAATACTAGAGAGCGGGAGACAGACATCGCCAGCTACGTACATCGAAGTGCAACCCACGTCGCAATACGATCACGATTGTTTAGATGCATAAGGGTTTATCTACAAGCCATCAGTCTCTATAGTCAAGAACAAGCCTAGTGTCTCAATCTCAAGCAAGCAAATAAATGTTACAAGATGTTAGATCATCAGAAATACAAAGTAAGACGTCCCAAACATTACATATTCAGATGATCATGAAGCTAGTCATACGAAATACGAAGACTAGCAAGAGTTAAGTCATACATGATCAACCCTAGGATTTGTCAATCATGTTACAGCCTTTAGGCAGACAAGAAATAAAGTTGCAACACGAGCTAACACGTGCTTGACGGCTAAATGCCTCAAAAGAATAATTTACATAGAGCGGAAGAGCAAAGTAAGAAACCCACTCGTTGTCAGGATTACGTCTGGTGTTCACCATCTGTGTCACGACCCGCACCCGGATATACGGGTACGAATACGTGGGCCACGCCCAGCCTACGCCGCGGTATCGGCGGTAGAACGCTGTCAAGTATATTATACTAACTACAACATCTAAGAATCCATAACTAGAAATGTACTCATGTCACATCATGAAAACTAAGGAAGATAAGACAAGAATAAATAACAATATTACTAGAACAACTAGAATCTACAATAATCATAAGACATGAAAGATAAAGAAGGAACAACAAGACTAACTAAGGATAACTACCAGGCAACTCCCATAGAAGAATAGTGAGATCCACCTCAGCTAGCAACATCATGAAGTCCAATAATGAGGGCACAACTACTCCTAAAATTTGTCAACATATCCGGTCAGGATGGAACGAGTACATATATCTCATAACAGATCTCAAGATAGAATAAAAGCTATAAGACTGTAAATAGAGCATATACAATAAAAATCATGGAGTGTACATATATGTATCATGGCATGGTAAGCTGTAGAGCTAGAGCTAGAACAAGAAAGTAGAACTGAATCATGGTATGTACACAAATCAAGGTAAGCCATATATCCAATGTGTGTGAGTAGCAGTTTCAACTTGTGATCGGCTTGGGTTCATGTCAAGAACTGGCCTGGCAAGTCATATGTGCGGTATATGACTCACACTGTTCGAGAATGCGGGATGGATCTGATCACAGGCATACGCTACTACTCCCCCTACCCCAACTGGTAGAATGGATCCAAACAGGACACGTCACTGCACGGGATTCTAATGAGAAGGTCGCGAACCTTCTCTAGAATCAGTGACCATATATTGAGCAAGAGCTACAAGGGAGCTTGCACAATACATTCGAACCTAAGAAGGAGAAACATCTCTCGTCGGGATCCAAGAATACCAATCCGTGAGAACCATGTGTCAGGTATAAGCATATCAACACTAAGTACATGAATCATAACAGTTATCATAAATTGGGAATAAGTTATCAAAGAATGTACTCGCCTGGGGTCCTGCTGTCAATATGAATCAGGGTTCAGAGTAAAGCCACAGACCTAAAGATGAAATAATACAAGAGCTGATTGTAGAAGCATAGAATTTCACAACCAGAAAGACCATGCGCCAGACACTACAGGCACCAGGAACAGGACACTTCACAGCAAGATCAATAGCCATAGATATCTGAAGAAGGACTTTTATTTATATATATAAAAGTCTATTACATGTCTAGAAAACATTGTACAAAGGAGAATTTCTACAAAGGAAAGATCCTAAGTCTACAGCCAGCGGCCACCACGCACCTCCAGATAGGCGCAGCAGTCACCATGCGCCTCCAGATAGGCGCAGCAGTCACCATGCGCTGCCAGGTTAAGCGCAGCAGATACCATGCGCCTCCAACCAGGCGCATCCCACCATCTCTTCAGCAGCTCAGTTATGTGCATCCAGCTCAGTTATGTGCATCCCTTCAGCAGCCCAATTATGTGCCGCTCTTCCAACCAGGCTCATCTGGCCGAGCAGGAGTGTACCGCTCTTCCAGTCAGGCTCACCTGATAAGTGCTTCGATTACACAAAGAATTTAACCCACTAGCTGGAACCAAGGAAGAGAAGAGCACCGCAAATCTATGGCCAGGAGAGGCTTCGAAAGAGCCTCCAAAGGCCAAGGAAGACCGTGATCGAAATACGGCTAAAGGAGCAGCTTTCAGAGTGGGTGACACCCACTTTGAAGGAAGAGAGAGCCTAGCACCGCCATTCCGATCTACGGCTCTTCCGGAACAACGGAGACGAGGCCCGAGCATCCCTATCTTTGGATGCAACAGGCACCTTCCGCCTGCCTCAGAAGCCCTCGACTCCGTCTTTTGGATGTAACAGTCACCTTCAAGAGCATCAATGACGACATGGCGTCTCATCTTCACCCTCGGGAGCACTTCGTCAACAGAATGCGCCCGAGAACCCGAGTTCATATTGAAAAGACGTAAGAGAATGAGAGGCCAACCTTCTCTCCATGCCACTATTTATAGGCCGGGCAGATCAAACCCATGCGCCAAGTGGATGGCTCTCCGAATTCCGTGCAATGAACTCACATTAAATGGATGAACCAGACGCCTCGACTTCAGCCAAACGGCTATTAAAAGCACTCGAGAAGCGAAACAGTCGTATCATCAAAGACGTGTCGAATGCGCCGGCTGGACAGCGTATCACACCTCTTCAAACATCAAACAGATGCGCCCTGTACCGAGCGCATCACAGGGGATACACCCCCATACGTCCCCATACGCCTAGTGGAATGTCAACCGACGCGCCCACTCAGCTGTCCATCGAATGTCACCAACATTAAATGCTGAACTGACAGAGTTGGCAGTACGCCTCCCCAAGCCTGAACGGTTGACAGCTTTTGCAAAAAACGAAGCGTCCACAACGCCAGCGTCATCATGACTTATCCCGACGGCTACTGCCACGTGGCCACTCAACCACCCGCATGCTCCTCCGCGGCCATGCGCCCAAACCCGTATGCGCCTCCGCGGCCATGCGCCCAAACCTGCATGCGCCTCGAAAGCCATGCGCCTCAGACCCTTCACTGATCCCTAAAGACAGAAGAAGAATCTCCAGTTGAAGCTTTGCATGCGCCTCAAAAGCCATGCGCCCCAGACTGATCTCTGATCCCGAAAGACAGAAGGAAAGTCGCTCGCATGCGTCTCAAAGCCATGCGCCCAGAAACGGCTCGTGACTCCTAAAGGTCATGAGCCAAAATCTTATCATGCGCCCAATCCAAGGCGTATCCCACCAAATCATCCCCCCACCAAATCAGAGATCTCCGAGCCATGGGTCGACGACACGTGTCCTTTGACTCAACTCATCCAAGATCTCAGTAACAGAAAGATCTTCTCCTCTGCTACGTGCCGGCTCACAACAGCAGTATGAAGAATTCAACTCCGCGAGTAGGGCGCATCATCCATGCACCTCCATCAGCAATCTCCACGTGGCGTCCCCACGCACCGACGCATCCTACATATGCGCGCATGAGCAGCCAACCTGTCCAGCTATAAATAGAGGGACCATTTCCTTCTGACACACACACAAAGAGACATATACGAACAATCCAGACAGATATCACCAGAGAGGCAGATACAGACACTCAACGTCTTCCTCCTCTCAGCCAGCTCCAACACCCCAGAGCAATCTACACCTTCAGAGAACCGATAACCGTCGTCAGCCCGTCAACGGAGTCAACGCATTACCACTCGCTCCATTGGCACTTAGGACCCAGATTAAACAAAAGTGTACTCCTAGGACTACATCTAAGTCCTATATTGTAACACTGTTCTGTTTGTATTAAGATTTGCAATCAAACAATTTTAATGGCAAATAAGCTGGCGACTCTGCTGGGGACTTCTTTCTCCTCTTCCGAGAAAGTCGTGTCACAGGCCGACGACGTGAAGGTGGGCTCCTCCACAAGACGCTGGTTGTGCGCCTCAATCAACAGGCGTACGAGGAGTTCATTTCTGAAGGAAGCGCGAGTCCTTCGAAGCGGCTGCCGAAGCCGAAGAAGACCCTCCGTGTCAGGGTGCGCAAGGTCGACGCCTCGGGCACCACCACTGAAGGGGATGCGCCAATCCAGCCCTCCCTTCCTGCTGACGTTCTCAGCAACCAAGGTGCGCCCGCTGATGCAGCGCATCTCTCGGAGAAACGTACGGCTGACCACGTTCCCCAGCCATCTCCCTCTCAGGCGAGGAAGATGCGTCGACGAGCAGGGGCGCAGCCAAAGCCCCGCGCATCACCTCTGATGCGCCACAAAAAGTCTCTGTCTTTGACAGACTCAATCGCTGTAATGGCGAGGAGAATTTGGATGCTGAGTACTATGCGCCCCAGCGGGCTAGTACAAGAAATCCAAGGCGGCACGGGCCATGCGCCACAAGCGTGCTATGCCAGCAGCAGGCCAGAGGCACGTGCTCACAATCACGCGCGCTGCCGATAGCAAGCTGTACAAGGTCGACTCAGGTGCTTCGGTACCAAAGACGAGTCGATCTTCAAAGTCCTCATCTCACTTGGGCGCATCTACTGCGTGCATAACCAAGTCGAGTACGGCAAATTCAGTGGTCTTGAACTCTCGCGCCTCCTCTGGTTGTGCGTTTGAGGTCCGTTCAAGTCACTTCAAATGCTGTTGTTTCCCCACTACTGATCATGATGCCTGCTTGGTATTAGATCAGGGGGCGCAGCACTCACCTGTCCGCCCCGGCGTTGGCCTTGCCATACGCCTGAAGGGGGTGTGAAGGTAGCACTCTCCTCCAATGACCTGCGTAATGTGATCACTCACAAGCGCCGGTCGGGAGAGTCGACCAACAAGCACGATGAGCCTCCCATGGGGCATACTTGTGCGGTGGTCACTATCAACTGCTGTGACAAGACGGCAGTACCACCAAGGCAGTCAGTCTTCCAGCGACTGCAGTCATCGACACCCCTCCGACATCGCCTTGGGAAGAAGGTGTCAACAGAAGAGGAGCCAAGAGTTGCTTCATGCAATGTGGTCTCCAACTCCTCATCTCTCCGGAAGGCGACCGGCAAAAGCCAATCAAGGAGAACCAAGGCAGCAGTCTCGACCTCTGGGGTGTTCGAAGGCACTCGGTCGAAGAAGAAGTTCTTGGAGGAAGCTGGGGTAGTCAGACCCTTGTTGAGCTTCCTTCCGAAGACGAAGATGTCCAAAGCACAGCTGCGGCGGATCTTCATCCTCGAGGCGAAGTCAGCCTCCCAGAAGCACCTCGAAACGAGGATGTCCCCCAGGACACAGCTGGGGATAGAGACGAAGAGGTCCTTCAAGACGGAGCTGAGGACAATCAGGCCCTGGCAGATGCGCCCGTCGAGAATGACCTCCAGAATGTGGCTGGGGGTGGCCAAGGAGAGGTGACTCCCCCACATAAAAGTGAGGCCGAGAGCGAATCCTCAACCAATCCATCCACTCCTGGCCCGGCTCAGGACAGTATACATGGCTGGGGATGATGCCGAGTCTCATGCGCCACCGCAGGACATTGTTCAGCGCATAGACTCATTAGAGGGAGGGACTCAAACCCTCTCCGCCTCTATGCAAGCACTGACTCAAGCAGTGTTTGATATTCGATCGGCCTTGACCAGAACACCTTCAATCGGTCCCGACCCAGGAGTTAATGGGGAGTCGAGTGTACCCCTTCAACGGGCACCTTCCGACACAGAAGCACCTCGGACGTCGGAACCCTCAAACGCTCCACTCCAGCTAGTGCCACCTTCCCCGACTCCTAGCTCCACGGAGGATGTGGTCGAAAGTGATCAAGGACCTGCGGGAGCGCTTCGAGTCCAAAAACAGGCAAGAGGAGCGCCAGAAGATGGGCAGTCCCCAGCCTTATCCCCTCGAGTGGAACAAAGTGGTTATCCTCCAAAATATAAACCACAAACACTCACACCATACGATGGGAAGGACTCTCCGCGTCGATACCTGACATACTCCAGTCACAAACGGGGCATCTTCCAAAGGAGGACGCGCTCCTCACCAGCATCTTTGTTGGGGCCCTAAAAGGGGTGGCGTATGACTGGTACTTGCAGCCTCCCCGACAATTCTATATCGTCCTTCGACGACCTGACGCGCCTCTTCCTCGATCACTTCTACGACGGCGGGAAGGACATGACGATGGCATCTCTCATAGAGATACGCCAGAAGGAGAAAGAACGGTTCGGGTGTTCACGAACGCTTCCGACAAGCCTGCTTCAGGCTACCTCCAGGCATGCCAGAACATGTGCTCCTCTCCTCTTGCAGCATGATACATTGCTGCCCGCAGTGAAGCTCTGGCTCAACTCTACTCCCCCTCCCGACTGGAGCTCCCTGATCATCGAAGCTGAAGCCGCAGAAAAGAAGGCGGCCAATGCACGTCTTCTGGGTCAGCTTTCCGCCTTTGATGATAAGGGGAAAAGGTCAGCAGCCAACAACTCCGGGCGAGAAGCAAAGGGGAAACAGACATTGACTGTTAATGCCTCGAAGGGCGCATCTGCGCCTACTCAGAAGCCTCCACTGGCACCGAGACCTAAGGATGTATTCATTCAATGACGAAGACACCCTGCAACTCTTCGAAATACTGAAGCAGGGTGACAAGATCAAGCTCCCGGACCCGAAGTGGCCCGATAAAGTTGGAAAAGTGGACAACCCGAGGTACTGTCACTACCATCGGTTTGTCGGACACCCGACCAAGGACTGCTACGTCCTCAAGAATTACATCCAACGCATGATCAATGCCGATGTAATCTCCGTCGACTATGAAGAGAAGACGGTGTCAGCCAATGTGGTGTCACTTCAGTTCGGTACCTTGCCGTCGACCACCACAAGATGGCGTCGTTCCCATCCCTAAGGCGACAATGGAGGTGGTGAACTTGCCACCTACCCGTGACAATATGAGTGGACTCATCCCACTCACCACATCTCGAGGAGAGGTCCTCTGGGTTCACCATGACCTCGTCTCCGAGGTGACTCAACCGGAGGTACGCTCTACCTCCAAATCAAAAGGCAGGAAGATCAAGTCTTGCCGTACGGTCTCTTCTTCAACAGAAGAGGCACTTCCAGTGCAGACGCGTGCACAACAAACGCTCAGCCCGGCGAAGCTGCCGCCGAGGTGGTGCCTCCTGGCACAATCCCTGAGGAGGGCCCGTCTAAACCCTCAGCAGCCAATAAGCAGAAGCAGGTGGAGGCATTTCGACAGACCTCTACGGAAGGAGAATGCTTTGGGGCTAGCCAAGCCCCATAACTTTGACATTCTGGCACAACTGGCCAGTACTCCTGCGCGCTTGTCTTTGTTTGAGCTCCTGCGTCTTTTTAAAGACTCTCGAGAAGCTCTCTGCGAAGCTCTAAAGGATGCCGAATCCTTTCTCAGTCAAGTCAAGCAGCCTGAAGACCTCCCAACTACTTGTGCACACTGTCATTGTGCGGATAAGTTATCCAAAACATAACCTTCACCCAACAAGACATGCTGCTCAAGCATCACCGACATAACCGACCGTTGTATTACACAGGGTACATCGGTTCAGTAAAGGTGAGCAGGATTCAGATCGATCCGGGGTCTTCCCTAAGCATCATTCCAAAGGCGCTGCTATCAAAGCTAGGGATCCCAATGTACCGGCTGGCGCCCTCCAATACGACCATCAGTGGCTTCAACGCTAGCAAGAGCGAGCCACTGGGCAAGATCCGGCTGAAGTGTCACATCGGCAAAGCCTCAAAACTGAGGTGACTTGTTATGTGGTGGATACCGAGGTCAACTACAACATCTTACTCGGACGACCATGGTTACATGAGTACATGGTGGTGCCCTCCACGCTCCACCAATGCATGAAATATGTATCCACCAACGGCGTCATCCGGGCGGAGTTTGCAGATATCGATCCCTTCAAAGGGATTGAGGCCTACTTCACCGATTCCGACTTGTACAAGCCCATTGACGAGGAGGAAGCCAATGACGCTGATGATAAGGCAGAGACGGCAACAGAGCCGGACATGGAGCCTGAGACGACTCCCGATGCCCCCTTGAAAATCCGTCTGAAGGGGAAACCACCCCCAGAAGGCGCCTCCAATGAGCATCAAGCTATCGGGAAAAGCGCCGGCTCGCGAAGCTCCCCTGAAGATACGCCTCAAGGGAAAGCCACCTCAAACAGCGGCTCCCCTGGTGGTAAAATTACAAGGGAAGGCGCCACTCATCGGAGGCGCAACCGAGGCACCTCTCAAGGTGCGTCTTAAAGGTAAGCCGCCGCAGTCATCTAAGATGCCGGAGAGGGCTCACATAACCCTCTTAGATCCTAAAGTCATAGCGGTGGAGGACTCTCCTGATCCGGCCCCAGTGCTTACAGATGAGGAGCTTGGCGAATACATCTCCGCTGATGTAGACGCACCCTCCTTCGACAATGTAATCCCACGGATAAAATCTCGTACTTTATCAATAATAGAGTGTCTTTTAATTATCTTGTCTTCCACAATGGAATGCCATGTATACATTAGACAATGCTCTCCGGTCGTTGCAAACACAAGTAACGACCGTCTACCATAATCAAATAGTCCCGTCTCAAGGAGTCTTCATAGTCCCTCCACGGAGCCGAGACCAAGGCACCATCATCTCGGGCAAAATCGAGCGGTCGTTGGGACCCTCCCGTCAATCGAGCCCGAACCTGATACCCGGCAGAGTACAAGTCTATCGGTACACAGATACGGCTAAGCACATCATCCAAAAGATGGGCTACGACCTGAAAAGCAACAAAGGCTTAAACTACGGCAAGGGTCGGCATCTCTCTGTCCGGCTTTCGATGCCCAATGGAAAGCCACAGGATTACTATAATCGGACTCGACGGGGGTTAGGCTATGTCACGCCGCCATCAACTCCAGAGAGTTCAGACGCAGAAGACATAGAACATTCCCACTCGTCTGAAGCATCGACGTGGGATTCCGATACCAGTATCGGATCAGTCTTCAGGAAAGTGCTGTCAGCTAACATGACATCGGCGCAACCTCAGAAAGATGAAGGCGAAGACCAACCGCCGGAACCTTCGAAGAGGAACCCTGGGCTCAACGCCTAGGAGAACAATGGGAGTCTCGTTTTGAGTTACGAGAACCTCCCACCGAAGACGAAGTCGAGCAGATCGACCTCGGGGATGGGTCTTCTTCTAAACCCATCTTCATCAGCAAAAGCTTGGAAGGAGAAGACCGAGAATCTTTAGTCCAACTGGCTAAAGAGTATATTGACGTCTTCGCCTTGGAGCTACGAAGACATGCCGGGTCTCGATCCACAGATCGCGATGCATAGGTTGAACATCTTACCAGATGCCAAACCTATCAAACAACAACAGCGACGCTTCCGCCCGGACATCATGAACTGCCATCGATCAGGAGGTGGACAAGCTCTTGACCAGTGGCTTCATCCGTGAGGAACAACACCCGGACTGGGTAGCCAACGTCGTCCCTGTCACCAAGAAGAACGGGAAGATACGAGTCTGTATCGACTTCAGGGATCTCAACTCTACTTGCCCGAAGGATGAATTCCCGCTCCCAATCACCGATGTATGATCGACAACACATGTGGCTTTGAACGCATGTCCTTCATGGACGGGTATTCAGGCTACAATCAAATCAGATGTTCCCCGATGACGCCAAATACACGTCATTCAGGACTCCGAAAGGTATTTTCTGCTACACAGTAATGCCCTTCGGCTTGAAGAATGTCGGTGCAACATACCAACGAGCGATGAGTACCATCTTCCGTCAACATCTTCGCAAGACAGTTGAGTGCTATGTTGACGACATCGCAGTCAAGAGCCGCCTCAAAAGAGATCACCTACAGGACCTGAAGACGGTCTTCGATCTCATGCGGGCACATCAACTCAAAATGAACCCCGCTAAATCCTTCCTGGGGGTTTCTAGCGACAAATTCTTGGGCTTTGTTATCACGGCAAAAGGCATTCATGTCGATCCCGAGAAGACTAAAGCCATCCTCAACATGGACCCTCCGAAGAACCTTCGAGAACTTCGGGGCTTACAGGGACGTCTGGCATACATCCGGAGGTTCATAGCAAACCTCTCCGGTAAATGTCAACCCTTTACTTAGCTCATGAAGAAGGGAGTCTCTTACGTCTGGACAGAGGAGTGCCAAAAGGCTTTCGACGACATCAAGGCTTACTTGACAAGCCCGCCAGTCCTAGTGGCACCTGTCGCCGGCAAACCCTTCCTCCTCTACGTCCGTGCCATGGATCATTCCCTCGGCGCTTTACTCGCTCAAAACAGCGATACAGGCTACGAGCAAGCAATCTACTACCTCAGTCGAACACTCATCGGGGCCGAACACCGGTACAACCCCGTTGAAAAGGAGTGCTTGGCTTTGGTGTTTGCCATTCAGAAGACTCGTCATTACGTCTCGGGCCAGACAATTCACGTCATCTCCCGAGTCAATTCACTCAGAGTTCTCATGACGAAGCCAGGGTCATTAAACTCCCGGCTGGCTACATGGGCGATCCTACTAATGCCATACAACATGGTGTTTGTCCCGCAGAAGGCGGTCAAGGGTCAGGCCCTGGCTGACTTTTTAAATGCACACCCCATCCCAGAGTCTTCAAAACTCTATGAAGATATCCCGGATGAAGTCCAAGAATCAAACGTCACTGAAGGAAGCCCCGTTTGGCGGATGTTCTTCGATGGTGCTTCAAGAACGGGCCCCAACGGCCAAATCATCGCAGGAGTGGGGGTAGTCTTGGTCTCCCCCGATCAGCTGGTCATCCAACGCGCATAATCCCTTTCGAAGCCGTGCTCCAATAATGTTGCTGAGTACAACGCACTCGTCATAGGACTCCAGCTAGCACAACAGCAGTGGGGTGGATCATCTGGAAGCCTACGGCGACTCGAAAACTCGTCGTAAACCAGATTCAGGGGCAATACGAGGTTCGCCATGAAGATTTGATCCCTTACCATGAAGTTGCATTGAACATTCATTTCAACGTTCACTGGGTTCTTCATCGAACATGTACCCGTCTACAAAACTTGAGGCTGACGCCCTGGCTGGCCTCGCAGCCTCATTGGCCGCGCCCCTTGGGACTCAACACTATGTCACGGTAAATGGCCGAGACTTGATTTGTCCCAGGAACAACCTATGTTTGCAAATGGCTCACGCCATGTCGACAAACACTGATGTTAATGTCCGAGACTGGAGATTCCCGTTCATCGACTTTCGCCGGTCTACGGAATCCTTCCGGAAGACCCGAAGGAAGCCGTCTCAGTCAGGAGACGCTCTCTTCGATTCTACTATGATACAGCCACTAAAATGCTGTACCGACGCTCCTTCGACGGGCTTCTCCTGCGATGCCTGTCTAACGAAGAAGCAGGCCAAAATTCTTCGAGAAGCTCACTGACGGAACTTGCGGAGCTCATCCAACCCGGTCCTAAGTTGCAAGGATGACTGCTGACGTATGGGCTACTACTGGCCAACCATGGCTGCCGACGCTATTGAATATGCTAAGAAGTGTCATGCATGCCAACTCCATACAGACTTCATACATACACCGTCTGAACCACTACATCCTACTAGTCGCCTCCTGGCCCTTCGAAGCCTGGGGCATGGACTATTGTAGGGACCAATCACCCCTCCTTCATCAAGAGGACACCGCTTCATCCTGGCCTATCACCGACTACTTCTCCAAATGGGCAGAAGCAGTCCTACTAGGCAGAAGTAAAAGAGCTCCAGGGTGGTCAGCTTTATCAAACACCATGTCATTTACCGTTTCGGGTACCCCGGCGGATCATCATGACAATGGTCCTCAGTTTATCAGCCACATTTTCAGCAGGTTCTGTGACAAGAATCGCATTCAGAATGTGGCCTCCACCGCCTACAATCCGGCAGCAAACGGGATTAGCAGAGGCGTTCAACAAAACCATCGTCAGGCTATTCAAAAAGGTCGTGTCATCCAATAAATACAACTGGGACGAAAAGCTTGGCGAATGCCTTTGGGCCTACCGCACAACGGTACGGACCCCGACAGGCAACACACCATTCTCTCTGGTCTACGGGAGTGAAGCGGTACTGCGCTCTCGAGATCTAGATACCCTCACTCCGTGTAGCAATAACAAACAAACTCACAGAAGAGGACAATCAACGTCGTCGTCTGCGAGAACTGGAGGCACTCGATGAGAAGCGTCTCCTAGCTCAACAACGCATCGAACTCTACCAAGCCCGTATATCACAGGCTTTCAACAAGAAGGTCAAACAGAGGACTTTCCAAGTTGGCGACCTGGTTCTGGCAGTCAGGAGGCCGATGGTGTTAACTCACAAGACACCAGGAAAGTTCGAGCCCAAGTGGGAAGGACCTTTCATCATAGAGACGGTATACTCAAACGGTGCTTACCGCCTCGCCAAACCCAATGGAGACTTGTTTATGATGCACATCAACGGCAAGTTCCTAAAAAAGTACTATTCTTGACATCCTTCAGACATGTACTTCCCCAAGGGGATCTGTGGGCCCAATCATCGGGATTCATAAATAATCTCCTTCCACAAACTCATCCGCTTCTGGAACCCAGCTGTTCCGTGGCTTCCTTCAGTAGAAAGACAACCACATCCACATTACCTCTGAGTTGTTCCTCTATACCCTACAAAGCGGAATCTTACACTACGTAAGCCGACGCTACCCTTCATGTTTACCACGTCCACATTACCTCTGAGTAAACATCTCGTACAAACAACCCATGCGTTGTCGTACATTGATCGTAGAACTTCCACGTCCACATCACCTCTGAGTTGTTCAGCGTATCCCCCAGGATCATTCCTACCACGTCCATCACACCTCTGAGTAGGATGATTCTATCATTTGAACCCAATGATTGCCATGTCCACATCACCTCTGAGCAAACATGTTGGTTCCTTCAAACTTATTATCTGTGCCTAAAAACCAAGGTACGCAAAAGATAATAGGTCCACACAAATCATCAAGTTCATAATAACAAAAATGAACACATCACAAAAAGTTGCATTCTTCTTTATTTTTCTGAAAGAGAGAGTACAAAAACTACACTATCCCTCGGCAAAGGGTTGCAAAAGAACATAAAAAAGAGGAAAAACTACAGTCCCTGAACCTCCCCAGGGTGGGCTGAGAGCTCCCTGACTCGAAATCTTAGGTCGGCTGTACGGGCCTCCACAGTCGCCAGGACTCGTCGCTTAGCTTCTTGACGCATTAATTCAACATCCCCAGTGGAAGTATCGCTCTCATGCTTCTCATCAAGCTGTTGTCGCTGGCGACGCAAGAGTCCGCTGAGTAAAAGTCGCTTCTTCCTTCTTGAATGCTGCGTGTTCAGCCCGGACACGCTCGGCATCTAACTGGAGTCGGGCCCGTTGGTCCTCAAGGCGGCGCATATGGGTGTCGATCTCCGCGATATCAGCATCCAAAGCAGCTCGAGTTTCTGCCGTCATCTTCATGGACTGAGACAACTGCTCTACCGCAGCCTCAGTCTCAGCCACCTCGTGCTCCCAAAGGCCCACAGTGGCCTGGTATGAAGACTCGATCTCGGCAATCAGCTTCCCCTTCTCCGCATCTATCAGGACGGAAAGGTCGTTTCGCTGGATGCGCTGAAGTTTCGCGAGCCGCTCGTCCAGCTCGATCACCGAAGCCTCCAAAATTTCGGCCATATGGTCGTAGCCTTGGTGAATGCGGATCAGCTCGATACAGGGCATTGCCAGAGTTCTTGCCGTCGCAAAGCTCCCATTGGCATCCATCACAGCAGATACACCCTTCTGCAGCATTTTATACACCCCCTCGACGAGGAATTTCACATATTCGTCTGCATCCGCCAAGACCTGCGGCGTCATGGCAGGAGTTGGAGCTACTACAGTTTGCGGACCGGAAGAAGATCCGCCAACCTCAACCTGCGAGGCTTGAACCTCGGTATCAATGGGCTCTTCATCAACAGGGGCTGGACTGCTAGCCCGAGGAGCCGAAGGAACAGAGGAAGCCCGCACAGGCGTCGAGATAGTACCCCAAGTAGGAGGGACAACGGAGGGTTCCACACCCTCGCCCTTCTCAAGCCCGGAGGAACCACCGACGTCAACGGCCACCTCTTCTACCCCCAACGTCATATCAACAGCTGGTACCTCCCTCGGCAGAATAGGAAGATTATCACTTGTCTGTTGACTCGCCTCAGCGGTTGTGACCGGCAGACGGGTCTCGTCATCAAGTCCCTCCACAGGGACAGAATCTGTCGCTACCTCCTGATCGGTAGCCGCCTCAACTTCCACGGTTGAAGCCGGGGTAGGACTCGGCAATGATTCAGCCGACCTCCCCTCATCATGATAAGGAAGGAAATCAACCCTCTCCTCTGTCTCAACTATATCTGTTGCCCCCACAACAGACTCTTGCAGCCCTGGAGCAACGTCATCCGAAGGCGACGAACTCCAATCCACCTCATCATCAGGATGCCTCGAGTCCGTAGGACCCTCAACGTCCAAGGACTCCACGGCAGACTCTACCTTCCCGGAAGTTACTGCAACCTCAAAGACAGGAGATACTAAAACCTCCGTAGGCACGTCTTCGGGGTCCTCATCCACGGGAGACATTATCATCGGTGGGATGCGCTCATCAGAAGAGCCTGCCACCTCTTTCGGCTTATTGGCACCCGGTTTTGAAATACGGGACTTCTTCTTCGACAGCAATAAGAAAAAGCATAAGTCACCTCAATGACAAAATGAATTAGAATTACGAAGCACTCCTTACCTCAGCAGGAGCTGATCCCGTTGGCGCTACGAGTGGCACTTCCGTAACCTTTGCAGTCGACGTCTTTCTCGACCTCTTCGGTACAGAAGAACCAGCTTCTGTGACAGCCCGCCTCTTCCCAACAGACGGATCTCTCACTGGCACTGCAGCAGCAGCCCAATATCCCGCCAAATCTGGTGGACGATATGATCGGGCTACCCTCAACATATTCGCCGTGGCCTCCAGCTGAGTTCCAATGATGAAACTAGTCTCTCTGTCATAACCAGGAGACGCAGCGTTCATAATGCAATACAGCTTGGCGGCCAGATATGGGATGTGCGGCACCGGCGGTGCGTACGTGTGGCCCATGGGGCTACCACACAATAGTTCCAGTGAACGATCCTTCTCGCCTCCTCTTCACCCTCGTCAGCTTCAGCGCATCACCCATGCGCGTTGGCATTGGAGCTTCGGCGCATCAGCAGGGCATAAACCCATGCGCGTCAGTATTAGAGCTTCGGCGCATCATCAGGGCGTGAGCCCATGCGCGTCAGCGAAAGCTTCGACGCATCATCAGGGTATAAAACCCATGCGCGTCAGCAAACTAAACCTCGGTGCATGATAAAGGCCTGAGCCTATGCACGTCGGCAGGATAAAACCTCAGCATATCAAGGACAGAGGCCCATACGCATCGGCAGCAGAAAGTTAGAGCACATTAGATAGCAAAAGTCGACACCCACCTGTCACCCCGGGGCGAACATCGGCCGGAGTCGCAATGGTGGCAGGAGCATCCTCGTCGACGAACTCTGCCGGCTCCTTCTCCTTCCCCTTTCCTTTGCCGGCACCGCCGCGAGGAGTCTTGGGAGCCATTCTAACAGAGAGGAAGAAGTTAGGGTTTTGAAGGAAGAACTCTAAAGGAGGCAAAGGCACAGAGTAGAAGAACTCTCTCTCTCCACCTCTCACATATTTATAGGCCGTGGTCGCACGCATGAACCGATGACGAGTGATCTCAGCCGTCGTCTCGGGTCTTGTGAAGATAACAGCAGATAAAACCAAAAGACATCATTAATCTTTTCGGTTACCGAGGCATTATCAAATTCATTAATTAAGAAGAGCACGCGGCTGAACAGGCATGCGCCCCAACAGTCATGCGCCCTGATCGCCATGCTTCTTATTCAAAGTATTCCAAAACTTATTCAAAAGTTTTGAAAACTTTGAAGGGGGTCTTGTAGAAGCATGAAATTTCATAACCAGAAAGACCATGCGCCAGACACTACAGGCACCAGGAACAGGACACTTCACAGCAAGATCAATAGCCATAGACATCTGAAGAAGGACTTTTTATTTATATATATAAAAGTCTATTACATGTCTAGAAAACATTGTACAAAGGAGAATTTCTACAAAGAAAATATCCTAAGTCTACAGCCAGCGGCCACCACGCGCCTCCAGATAGGCGCAACAGTCACCATGCGCCTCCAGATAGGCGCAGCAGTCACCATGCGCTGCCAGTTAAGCACAGCAGATACCATGCACCTCCAACCAGGTGCATCCCACCATCTCTTCAGCAGCTCAGTTATGTGCATCCAGCTCAGTTATGTGCATCCCTTCAGTAACCCAGTTATGTGCCGCTCTTCCAACCAGGCTCACCTGGCCGAGCAGGAGTGTGCCGCTCTTCCAGCCAGGCTCACCTGATAAGTGCTTCGATTACACAAAGCATTTAACCCTCTGGCTGGAACCAAGGAAGAGAAGAGCACCGCAAATCTGTGGCTAGGGGAGGCTTCGAAAGAGCCTCCAAAGGCCAAGGAAGACCGTGATCGAAATACGGCTAAAGGAGCAGCTTTCAGAGTAGGCGACACCCACTTTGAAGGAAGAGAGAGCCTAGCACCGCCATTCCGATCTACGGCTCTTCCGGAACAACGAGAGACCCGAGCATCCCTATCTTTGGATGCAACAGGCACCTTCCGCCTGTCTCAGAAGCCCTCGACTCCGTCTTTTGGATGTAACATTCACCTTCAAGAGCATCAATGACGACATGGCGTCTCATCTTCACCCTCGGGAGTACTTCGTCAACAGAATGCGCCCGAGAACCCGAGTTTATATTGGAAAGACGTGAGAGAATGAGAGGCCAACCTTCTCTCCATGCCACTATTTATAGGCCGGACAGATCAAACCCATGCGCCAAGTGGATGGCTCTCCGAATTCCGTGCAATAAACTCACATTAAATGGATGAACCAGACGCCTCGACTTCAGCCAAACGGCTATTAAAAGCACTCGAGAAGCGAAACAGCCGCATCATCAAAGACGTGTCGGATGCGCCGGCTGGACAGCGCATCACACCTCTTCAAACATCAAACAGATGCGCCCTGTACCGAGCGCATCACAGGGGATGCGCCCCCATACGTCCCCATACGCCTAGTGGAACGTCAACCGACGCGCCCTCAGCTGTCCATCGAATGTCACCAACATTAAATGCTGAACTGACAGAGTTGGCAGCACGCCTCCCCAAGCCTGAACGGTTGACAGCTTTTGCAGAAAACGAAGCGTCCATAACGTCAGCGTCATCATGACTCTATCCCGACGGCTACTGCCACGTGGCCACTCGACCACCCGCATGCTCTTCCGCCCCATGCGCCCAAACCCGCATGCGCCTCCGCGACCATGCGCCCAAACCTGCATGCGCCTCGAAAGCCATGCGCCTCAGACCCTTCACTGATCCCTAAAGACAGAAGAAGAATCTCCAGTTGAAGCTTTGCATGCGCCTCAAAAGCCATGCGCCCCAGACTGATCTCTAATCCCGAAAGACAGAAGGAAAGTTGCTCGCATGCGCCTCAAAAGCCATGCGCCCAGAAACGGCTCGTGACTCCTAAAGGTTATGAGCCAAAATCTCATCATGCGTCCAATCCAAGGCGCATCCCACCAAATCATCCCCCCACCAAATCAGAGATATCTGAACCATGGGTCGACGACACGTGTCCTTTGACTCAACTCATCCAAGATCTCAGCAACAGAAAGATCTTCTCCTCTGCTACGTGCCGGCTCACAACAGCAGTATGAAGAATTCAACTCCGCGAGTAGGGCGCATCATCCATGCGCCTCCATCAGCAATCTCCACGTGGCGTCCCACGCACCGGCGTATCCTACATATGCGCGCATGAGTAGCCAACCTGCCCAGCTATAAATAGAGGGACCATTTCCTTCTGACACACACACAGAGAGACATATACGAACAATCCAGACAGCTATCACCAGAGAGGCAGATACAGACACTCAACGTCTTTCTCCTCTCAGCCAGCTCCAGCACCCAGAGCAATCTACACCTTCAGAGAACCGATAACCGTCGTCAGCCCGTCAACGGAGTCAACGCATTACCACTCGCTCCATTGGCACTTAGGACCCAGATTAAACAAAAGTGTACTCCTAGGACTACATCTAAGTCCTATATTGTGTAAGCCCCTGTTTTTCAAATTTTAGTTTTATGTTAATTAATTTTTAATGTTATTTATGGCCTTAAAATAATTATTTACATTTTTAGGAATTTTTCTAGAATTTTTAAATGATTTTTAAATAAGTTTTATATGTTAAAATATCAATTTGCAAATTTTTAAAATGTTTTATCATTCTGCAATTTTTTAAATTGTTTTTATATCAGTAGCAATTATTTAATTAGCATATTAGTTTATAATTTATAAATTGTTTTAGTGTGTGGAGTGCAAATTTTTATTTGCACTTAGACCCGATGGGACCTAGATGTAATTATCCTAAACTAGGGGACCCTAATGCAAATCTACCCAAACCCCCCCCCGACCGACAGCTCCTCCTCTCTCCTCCAGCTCTCACCCCCTGCCCGACCGACTTGCCGCCGCTGCCCCCTCCTTTCTCGGCTGCCCCCACCGCCATCGAACCCCTATAAAGGATCCCCTCCCCCCCGACCAAACCCTAACCCTAAATCAGCCCCACGACCACCGAATACCCCGTTCTTCCCGACGAACACCTAAACCCTAACCCTACTCCGGCGACCCCAGCGCAGCCCCACTGCCGAAACCACCGCCCGCAACCACCACCATTCAGTTCGCCACGCCGAGCTGGGTCGATCGCCGCCCAAGCCGCTGTCCCGACGCCTCCACCGCCGTCCAGCTAGTTCGAAACCCCCTCCAGCAAGTCGGACATGCAGGTAACGGGATTCAGATCGGTCGTGCGTGTCACGGGCACGTGGATACGACTCGCCGTGTCCTGGCGAGTATGAGGAACAGTCTGGACACGAAGAACTAGGCTCGTACGTGTCGTGCATAGCACGGACACGTAGTTTCCTGTGTCCCAAACTGTCCGGACACAGGATTGTTTTTATTATTTTTTTTGTATATTAACTCGTTTAAACCTAAATAAATTAAACAAAAGCCCTATCCTAACAATCGGGCCGGACTGGCCTACTGGCCAGCCCGCACAGTTTAGAAACCCCCCCCCCCCCCCCCCCGCGCTTCTCTGGACAGGGTTCGAGCCCCCCCCTTTACAGTTTCTTTTTTTCTTTTCTTTTCTTTTTCTTTTTCAGTTTTAATATATTTATATATATGTGTATATATATATATTAGTATATATATATATGTATATATACTGTATTTTAGCAGTATTTATATATATTATATATTTTATGCTTAATAAAATCTTATATATTTTTGTATTTATATACATATGTATATATGTATATATCTTCATATGTATATATATTTATACTATGTATATATATTATATATACAATATTAGTATGTATATATGTACTTTTATAATTAAGTATTTTCCTTATATATATATATAGTACTTTTAGAACATAATATGTATATTTTCACTATGCATAATTTTACCATATTAAAATAATAATATTTATTTTGCACTATTACCAACTTGTATTTTATTGTATTTAAATTACTGCAACCATTTGATGTCCAAGCCTAGCATGGGTATTTGGGCTCAAATGTGTTTTCACACATTCAAGACCTGTACAAGTCATATTGGACTTGATTCATGGCCTTGGGTCCTGTATTTGAACTTTGGTTCAAATTATATACATGGACAAAATACGCAGAATAATTAATTATTATTGTGCATTACTGTTTTTGATTTTCTAAAAATACTTAAAGTACTGCTAAAATTATGGAAAAATAGTTTTTAGATACTTTGTTAAGTTGGCTAATTTAGTATAATTTTTGTAGTATTTAAATTACTGTTTTGCCACTAGTTTGGCATATAAAAAAAAACTCACTTTCTGTATACTTAGGAAAACTGATTTTTATAAAATATTTGTACTGGTTAATAAATTCCAGAAAAATTATAATAAATTTCTATAGTTAGCAAGGATCGCTTTGGTACTTTGTTTTATGCAAAAATAGGCTTTTTGCCTATCTCTAAAAATTGTTAGAACACAATGATCTTTTGATTTATTTGTTGATTAATTACGACTTGTAGCTTTTTGTGTTATTTGGAGTTTTAGTCGTGTTGAACCCCATCCCTCACTAGTATAAAGATCCTAGAAAGTTAGTTAACATAGTGTGTCACCCCACATTGGTCTCCTGTGCCAAATCATCGTTTTGGCTAGGTGCCCAGTCACAAGTCGTGTCGCACCAATTAGTGTCCTAGTGTTTAGCTTAGTGTAAAAGCTAAGTTATTGTATGTATTTCTACAGTGACGAGTTACCAGACATCCATAGCATTTTATCGCAGCTTGTTTTGCTAGAGGCAAGTACATCTACATACATTTACTGTCTTTAATGCTAGAACATGTATTAACCATGTTAAATACTGATCCTTGGGGTAGCAAGTTAAAACGTCACATGTTGTACTTTCCATTACTACCATGCTTAGAACCATCTTGATGTATCTTTCACATGATTAGAATATGGGTATAGGAAAACTGATAGTAGAGTACGTGATCATGCCCCCCCTATATAGTACCGAGCAATGTTTCATTTTATATGTTACAGCGCCGTAGGCCTTACTTACCAAGGCAGATTTGTGCGTATGTACATCTCGCCCTATCACTTGTACGGAAGTACATTTTATTATGTGCCACAGCACATTGTATACCTATTGACCGATCACGTGCCTGCTACAGTTTTAAACATTACATATACATCTGTCTCTATGACATATGTATCCTTGCCATGATAGATTATGATGACATGATTGTGATACGACATGAGATAGATGCCATGTTCCCTATGTTACTATGATACTGTGATCCCAGTTGTACCATGATGACATGTTTCCAGTATTCCTGTTTTATAGACTTATCACACCATGATCCTTGTTGTACATCTCTTTCATTATATGTTCAGTACTTTAGTTGTAGAGGTTGTACTTGCTCCCGTCCTGACAGGATAACGTTGTAGGTATACTTACTGAGGAGGAGTTGCTCTGTGATTCGTATTATGGAGTTACTGCCGAGGACCCGGTTTTGCCATACGAGGATGTTCCTGCGGGGAGACTCGTCTAGTTTGCTTAGCTGCTTGGGATACTTAGTGTAGTCATGTATTAGACTATACCATTTTGTAACTGGACATGTATCCAGTTTTACATTTCAGTTTACTTGTACTTAGATATTTTACTATATACGACGACTTTTGTGTTTGGAGCATTTATGGTTCTTCTTCACTTATAGAACTGTTAGCACATTTAGTCTTACCTTGTTATCTCTAGAACAGCTTACTGCGCTTTATCTTAAGCGTAGGCTGGACATGGCTCGGCCCGGCCCAACAATTTGGGTAACGGGTCGTGACATGTTTTTTTGGCGGCCCATGCAGGTCCTGACTAAATTGTTTGGTTACGTTATTGTACCAAGCATGCCTGCAATTAGAAACTTAAGGTAATTAGACAACATTAGGAAAGACGCTTAGAACACTTAGAGGAATGCTAGGATTGCAATATAGGAAACACATCACATGATTGCTATTATAATTAGATTTTCTTGTATATGATTGCTTACTTTAAACAAGTCCTTATAAGTCTTTTATGTGTAATTTAGATGGTGCTTACTCGTTCGTCCCAGCATATTACCCCCGAGAATGGGGCCCTCCATATCCAGTCAGCTGACCAGTTGACTGATACACCTCCACCTACCACATTCCCCCACTCCACAGATCTACAGACCCAGATACCACCTTCCACATCCCAGGCCCGGCAGGACCCGATACTTCCACCACCCCCTATCACTATACCCACCTAGGCTTCCGTCACACTCGACGGGACCCAGCTGCTCACACTGATCCAGGGGTTCCTACAACCCACCAGGAGCAGACCACCCTACTCCGTCAGAGCATGGAGCGTTCTGAGGGACGTCCCGTGGTCCCACCACATGTAGAGCCACGGCAGAGAGCGGGGACGATCAAGGACTTCATGGGTCTGAATCCCAAGGAGTTCTCAGGGACCGAGGGCATAGTAGTAGCTGATGACTGGCTAGATTCTGTAGAGAGGAAGCTTCTGGGAGTTAGGATGCCGGATGACCTTCAGGTCGAGGCTGCAGGATTTCTGCTGATAGACTTAGCCGGAGTTTGGTTCAGGAATGAGCCATTGTTCGCGAGAGGTAGAGCCACCTGGGACCAGTTCAAGACCCAGTTCAAGAAGAAATTCTTCTCGACCACTGCTAGAGTAGCCATGGGGCTACGATTCCAGAACATCCAGCAGGGGAACCGTTCTGTTGACGACTATGCGGGAGAGTTCAGTCGCTTGAGCCGTTTTGCTCCTAGCCTGGTTGCTGATCCAGAGGAGATGACCCATAGGTTTTGCCATGGTCTAGTTCCAGACATTGGCATTCTTATAGTAGCGAACGGTACGACTGACTACTACCAGAGCCTAGAGTTAGCCCGGAGCAATGAGGAGCGTCTTCTGTCTAGCAAGAGGCCGGCTTCTGTACATCATGAGGGACCGTCCAAGCGTCAGGCTTTCCAGTAGAGAGCACCGACGTCACCCCAGCAGACTTACCATCCCCCTACATCACATCACCCAACCCAGCCAGTTAGAGCCCCGGGACCCCGACAGCAGCAGCAGCAGAAGGGAGCTATATGTTCTTTCTGCGGAAGACCAGGGCATGAATTCGTCGTCTGCAGGAAGAGGTTAGGACAGTGTTTAGCTTGTGGGTCTGCCATCCATCAGATTCGGGACTGCCCATTAGCCAAGGGACCCCAGGGGAAGACTTATAGCCTAGTCCTTGAGCCGGAACCGGAACAGGTTTCAGGAGGTTAGTTTTGATCGTAGCCTTAGTCTTTTGTTTGTATTGCTTGTTATGTTAGAATGTTCGTAGAGTCTTCAATCCTTATGAATTTCGAGGACGAAATTTTTTCAAGGAGGAAAGATTTGTAAGCCCCTGTTTTTCAAATTTTAGTTTTATTAGTGTTAATTAATTTTAATGTTATTTATGGCCTTAAAATAATTATTTAGATTTTTAGGAATTTTTCTAGAATTTTTAAATAATTTTTAAATAAGTTTTATATGTTAAAATATCAATTTGCAAATTTTTAAAATATTTTAATATCATTCTGCAATTTTTTAAATTGTTTTTATATCAGTATGCAATTATTTAATTGTTAGCATATTAGTTTATAATTTATAAATTGTTTTTAGTGTGTGGAGTGCAAATTTTTATTTGCACTTAGACCCGATGGGACCTAGATGTAATTATCCTAAACTAGGGGACCCTAATGCAAATCTACCCAAACCCCCCCCCCGACCGACAGCTCCCCCTCTCTCTCTCTCCTCCAGCTCTCACCCCCTGCCCGACCGACTTGCCGCCGCTGCCCCCAGCCTTTCTCGGCTGCCCCCACCGCCATCGAACCCCTATAAAGGATCCCCTCACCCCCCTCGACCAAACCCTAACCCTAAATCAGCCCCACGACCACCGAATACCCCGTTCTTCCCCGACGAACACCTAAACCCTAACCCTACTCCGGCGACCCCCAGCGCAGCCCCACTGCCGAACACCACCGCCCGCAACCACCACCATTCAGTTCGCCACGCCGAGCTGGGTCGATCGCCGCCCAAGCGCCGCTGTCCCGACGCCTCCACCGCCGTCCAGCTAGTTCGAAACCCCCTCCAGCAAGTCGGACACGCAGGTAACGGGATTCAGATCGTGTCGTGCGTGTCACGGGCACGTGGATACGACTCGCCGTGTCCTGGCGAGTATGAGGAACAGTCTGGACACGAAGAACTAGGCTCGTACGTGTCGTGCATAGCACGGACACGTAGTTTCCTGTGTCCCAAACTGTCCGGACACAGGATTGTTTTATTATTTTTTTTTGTATATTAACTCGTTTAAACCTAAATAAATTAAACAAAAGCCCTATCCTAACAATCGGGCCGGACTGGCCTACTGGCCAGCTCGCACAGTTTAGAAACCCCCCCCCCCCCCCCCCCCGCGCTTCTCTGGACAGGGTTCGAGCCCCCCCTTTACAGTTTCTTTTTTTCTTTTCTTTTTCTTTTTCTTTTTCAGTTTTATATATATATTTATATATATGTGTATATATATATATTAGTATATATATATATATATATGTATATATACTGTATTTTAGCAGTATTTTATATATATATTTTTTTTATGCTTAATAAAATCTTATATATTTATTTGTATTTATATACATATATGTATATATGTATATATCTTCATATGTATATATATATTTATACTATGTATATATATATATATACAATATTAGTATATGTATATATATGTACTTTTATAATTAAGTATTTTCCTTATATATATATATATGTACTTTTAGAACATATATATGTATATTTCACTATGCATAATTTTACCATATTAAAATAATAATATTTATTTTGCACTATTACCAACTTGTATTTTATTGTATTTAAATTACTGCAACCATTTGATGTCCAAGCCTAGCATGGGTATTTGGGCTCAAATGTGTTTTCACACATTCAAGACCTGTACAAGTCATATTGGACTTGATTCATGGCCTTGGGTCCTGTATTTGAACTTTGGTTCAAATTATATACATGGACAAAATACGCAGAATAATTAATTATTATTGTGCATTACTGTTTTTGATTTTCTAAAATACTTAAAGTACTGCTAAAATTATGGAAAAATAGTTTTTAGATACTTTGTTAAGTTGGCTAATTTAGTATAATTTTTGTAGTATTTAAATTACTGTTTGCCACTAGTTTGGCATATAAAAACCAAAACTCACTTTCTGTATACTTAGGAAAACTGATTTTTATAAAATATTTGTACTGGTTAATAAATTCCAGAAAAATTATAATAAATTTCTATAGTTAGCAAGGATCGCTTTGGTACTTTGTTTTATGCAAAACTAGGCTTTTTGCCTATCTCTAAAAATTGTTAGAACACAATGATCTTTTGATTTATTTGTTGATTAATTACGACTTGTAGCTTTTTGTGTTATTTGGAGTTTTAGTCGTGTTGAACCCCATCCCTCACTAGTATAAAGATCCTAGAAAGTTAGTTAACATAGTATGTCACCCCACATTGGTCTCCTGTGCCAAATCATCGTTTTGGCTAGGTGCCCAGTCACAAGTCGTGTCGCACCAATTAGTGTCCTAGTGTTTTAGCTTAGTGTAAAAGCTAAGTTATTGTATGTATTTCTACAGTGACGAGTTACCAGACATCCATAGCACTTTTATCGCAGCTTGTTTTGCTAGAGGCAAGTACATCTACATACTCATTTACTGTCTTTTAATGCTAGAACATGTATTAACCATGTTAAATGCTGATCCTTGGGGTAGCAAGTTAAAACGTCACATGTTGTACTTTCCATTACTACCATGCTTAGAACCATCTTTATGTATCTCTCACATGATTAGAATATGGGTATGGGAAAACTGATAGTAGAGTACGTGATCATGCCCCCCCTATATAGTACCGAGCAATGTTTTATTTTATATGTTACCAGCGCCGTAGGCCTTACTTACCAAGGCAGATTTGTGCGTATGTACATCTCTCGCCCTATCACTTGTACGGAAGTACATTTTATTATGTGCCACAGCACATTGTATACCTATTGACCGATCACGTGCCTGCTACAGTTTTAAACATTACATATACATCTGTCTCTATGACATATGTATCCTTGCCATGATAGATTATGATGACATGATTGTGATACGACATGAGATAGATGCCATGTTCCCTATGTTACTATGATACTGTGATCCCAGTTGTACCATGATGACATGTTTCCAGTATTCCTGTTTTATAGACTTATCACACCATGATCCTTGTTGTACATCTCTTTCATTATATGTTCAGTACTTTAGTTGTAGAGGTTGTACTTGCTCCCGTCCTGACAGGATAACGTTGTAGGTATACTTACTGAGGAGGAGTTGCTCTGTGATTCGTATTATGGAGTTACTGCCGAGGACCCGGTTTTGCCATACGAGGATGTTCCTGCGGGGAGACTCGTCTAGTTTGCTTAGCTGCTTGGGATACTTAGTGTAGTCATGTATTAGACTATACCATTTTGTAACTGGACATGTATCCAGTTTTACATTTCAGTTTACTTGTACTTGGATATTTTACTATATACGACGACTTTTGTGTTTGGAGCATTTATGGTTCTTCTTCACTTATAGAACTGTTAGCACATTTAGTCTTACCTTGTTATCTCTAGAACAGCTTACTGCGCTTTATCTTAAGCGTAGGCTGGACATGGCTCGGCCCGGCCCAACAATTTGGGTAACGGGTCGTGACATATTGTAATACTGTTCTGTTTGTATTAAGATTTGCAATCAAACGATTTTAATGGCAAACACTGATCAGGGTCAAAAGACATACTAACATCTAGGTCAAACTAAGACAAACTAGGTCTGTAGAAGTATGGAATTTCACAACCAGAAAGACCATGCGCCAGATACTACATGCGCCAGAACTCAGACGAAGAACTTCACAGCAAAGTCAATAAGTATAGACATTTGAAGAAGGACTTTTTATTTATATATAAAAGTCTATTACATGTCTAGAAAAGGTTGTACAAAGGAGAATTTCTACAAAGGAAAGAGCCTAAGTCTGCAGCCAATGGCCACCATGCGCCTTCAGATAAGCGCAGCATGCGTCTCCAGATAGGCGCAGCATCACTATGCGCCACCAGTGAGGCGCAGCAGATATCATGCGCCTCCATCCAGGCGCATCCCATCATCTCTTCAGCAGCTCAGTTATGTGCATCCCTTCAGCCAAATTCTTCCAGCCAGGCTCACCTGGCCGAGCAGAGCCCAGTTATGTGCCGCTCTTCCAGCCAGGCTCACCTGATAAGTGCTTCGCCAAGCAAAGCATTTAACCCTCTGGCTGGAACCAAGGAAGAGAAGAGCACCGCAAATGCTGTGGCCAGGGGAGGCTTCGAAAGAGCCTCCAAAGCCGAAGGAAGACCGTGATCGAAACTGCGGCTAAAGCCTAGCACCGCCATTCCGATCTACGGCTCTTCCGGAATAACGGGGACAAGGCCCGAGCATCCCTATCTTTGGATGCAACAGGCACCTTCCGCCTGCCTCGGAAGCCCTCGACTCCGTCTTTTGGATGTAACAGTCACCTTCAAGTGCATCGAAGACAACACAGCGTCTCATCTTCACCCTCGGGAGCACTTCGTCAACAGAATGCACCCGCATGTTCAAGTTCATGTTGGAAGTACGTGAGGGAATGAGAAGCAAATCTTCTCTCCATGCCACTATTTATAGGCCGGGCAGATCAAACCCACGCGCCAAGTGGATGACCCTCCGAATTTCGTGCAATGAATTTACATTAAATGGATGAACCGGACGCCTCGAATTCAGCCAAACGGCTATTTATAGCACTCGAAGAGCGAGACAGCCGCATCATTAAAAGACATGTCCGATGCACCAGCCAGACAGCGCATCACACGGACGCGCCCTTCGGCATCAGGCGCATCACACAGACGCGCCTTACAATACTCGGCGCATTACAGAAGGTGCGCCCCCACACATATCCATACCGAGTGGAACGCCAACCGACGTGCCCACTCAGTTGTCCATCGAACGTCACAAACATTAAATGCTGAACTGACAGAGTTGGCAGCACGCCTCCCAAAGTCTGAACAGTTGACAGCTTTATTCAGAAAACGAAGCGTCGGCAACGTCAGCATCATCATGACTTTATTTCGACGGCTACTGCCACGTGGCCACTCCACCATCAGCATGCGCCTCTACGGCCATGCGTCAATCAGCATGCGCCTCTACGGCCATGCGTCCAAATCAGTATGCGCCTCAAAAGCCATGCGCCTCAGACTGCTCTCTGATCCCGAAAGACAGAAGGAAAGTCGCCTGCATGCGCCTCAAAAGCCATGCGCCCCAAATGGTTTTGTAACTCCTAAAGGTTATGAGCCGCAGCCTCCTCCTGCGCCCAATCCAAGGCGCAGCTCACCAGATCACTCCTCTCCACCAAATCCGAGATCTTCGAACCATGAGTCGACGACACGTGTCTTTTGACTCAACTCATCCAAGATTTCAGCAACGGAAAGATCTTCTCTCTGCTACGTGCCGGCTCACAACAATAGTATGAAGAGTTCTCCCCCTCGATCAGGGCGCAGCATTCGTGCGCCTCCATCAGCAACCTCCACGTGGCATCCCCACACCGGCGCATCCTGTATGCGTGCATGAGCAGCCAGACTGCAAAACTATAAATAGAAGGGTCATCTCCTTCACACACACACAGAGACTCAGAACACACAAGACTCAAAAAGAATCTACAACAGAGAATCACCAGAGAGGCAGTCCTAGACACTCAACGTCTTCCTCCTCTCAGCAAGCTCCAGCACCCAGAGCAATCAACACCTTCAGAGAACCGATAACCGTCGTCAGCCGGTCAACGGAGTCAACGCATTACCACTCGCTCCATTGGCACTAAGGACCCAGCTTAAACAAAAGTGTACTCCTAGGACTACATCTAAGTCCTATATTGTATCACTGTTCTGTTTGTATTAAGATTTTAATCAAAACAATTTTAATGGCAAACAAGCTGGCGACTCTGCTGGGGACTTCTTTCTCCTCTACCTAGAAGGTTGTGTCACAGGCCGACGACGTGAAGGTGGGCTCCTCCCACAAGACGCTGGTAGTGCGCCTCAATCAACAGGCGTACGAGGAGTTCATTTCTGAAGGAAGTGCGAGTCCTTCGAAGCGGCTGTCGAAGCCGAAGAAGACCCGCGCAGTCTGGGTGCGCAAAGTCGACGCCTTGGGCACCACCGTAGAAGGGGATGCGCCCGTCCAGCCTTCCCTTCCTGCTGACGTCCTCAGCAGTCAAGGTGCGCCCGCTGATGCAGCACATCTCTCGGGGAAGCGTGTGGCTGACCACGTTCCCCAGCCATCTTCCTCTCAGGCGTGGAAGATACGTCGACGGAGCAGGGGCGCAGCCAATGCCCCGCGCATTACTTCTGATGCGCCACAAAGAGCCTCTGTCTTTGATAGACTCACTCGCTGTAACGGCGAGGAGAATTTGGATGCTGAGTACTATGCGCCCCAGCGGGCTGGTACGAAGAAATCTAAGGCGGCACGGGCCATGCGCCACAAACGTGCTATGCCAGCAGCCGGCCAGAGGCACGCGCTTACGATCACGTGCGCTGCCGATGGCAAGCTGTACAAGGTTGACTCAAGTGCTTCTGCACCAACAACGAGTCGACCTTCAAAGTCCTCATCTCGCTTGGGCGCATTCACTGTGTGCACAACCAAGCCGAGAGAGGCAAACTCAGTGGTCTTGAACTTCCGCGCCTCCTCTGGTTGTGCGTTTGAGGTCCGTTCAAGTCACTTCAAATGCTGTGGTTCCCCCACTACTGATCGTGATGCCTGCTTGGTATTAGATCAGGGGGCGCAGCACTCACCCGACCACCCCGGCGCTTGGCCTTGCCATGCGCCTGAGAGGGGTGTGAGGGTAGCACTCTCCTCCAACGACCTGCGCAACGTGATCACTCACAAGCGCCGATCAGGAGAGTTGACCAACAAGCACGATGCGCCTCTCACGGGGCACACTTGTGCAGTGGTCACCATCAACTGCTGTTGCAAGACGGCAGTACCGCCAAAGCAGTCGGTCTTCCAACGGCTACAATCATCGACACCCCTCCGACATCGCCTTGGGACGAAGGTGTCAGCAGAAGAGGAGCTAAAGGTTGCTTCATGCAACGTGATCTCCAACTCCTCATCTGTCCGGAAGACGACTGCCAATTCCTCGTCTTCATCCAAAAGCCAGTCGAGGAAAACCAAGGCAGCTGTCTCGACCTCTGGAGTGTTCGAAGGCACTCGGTCGAGGAAGAAGTTCTTGGAGGAAGCTGGGGGTAGCCAGACCCTTGTCGAGCCTACTTCCGAAGACGAAGATGTCCAAAGCACAGCTGCGGCGGATCTTCATCAAGGCGAAGATGGCCCTCCCTGAAGCCCCTCAAAATGACGATGTCCTCCAGGACACCGCCGGGGGTAGTGCTGGAAACGAAGAGGCCCTTCAAGACAGAGCTGAGGGCAGTCAGGTCCTTGCAGATGCGCCTGTCGAAGACGAACTCCAGAATGTGGCTGGGGGTGGCCAAACACCAGGAGAAGTGACTCCCCCACATGAGAGCGAGGCTGAGAGCGAAGCCTCAACTAATCCATCCACTTCCGGCCGTGTCATGACAGTATACATGACCGGGGGTGATCTTGAGACTGATGCGCCGCCACAGGACATTGTCCAGCGCATAGACTCGCTAGAGGGAGGACTCAAAACCCTCTCTGCCTCAATGCAAGCACTGACTCAAGCAGTGTTTGAGATGCGGTCGGCCTTGATCAGGACACCTTCAAATGGTCCCGACCCAGGAGCCAATGGAGAGTCGAGTGTGCCCCTCCAACGGACACCCTCAGACACAGAAGCACCCCGGACGTCGGAGCCCTCAAACGCTCTACTCCAGGTGGTACCTCCTTCCCCGACTCCTAGCTCCACGGAGGACGTGGTCGAAATGATCAAAGATCTGCGGGAGCGCTTCGAGTCCAAGAACAGGCAGGAGGAGCGCCAGAAGATGGGCATTCTCCAGCCTTATTTCCCTTGAGTGGAACAAGGTGGTTTATCCCCCAAAGTATAAACCACAAACACTCACATCGTATGACGGGAAGGACTCTCCACGACGGTACCTGACGTACTTCCAGTCGCAGACAGGGCATCTTCCGAAGGAGGACGCCCTCCTCACCAGCATCTTTGTTGGGGCCCTGAAAGGGGTGGCGTATGACTGGTACTGCAGCCTCCCCGATAATTCTATATCGTCCTTTGACGACCTGACACGCCTCTTCCTCGACCGCTTCTACGACGGTGGGAAGGACATGACGATGGCGTCTCTCATTGAGATACGCCAGAAGGACAAGGAAACGGTTCGGGCATTCATCGAACGCTTCCGTCAGGCCTGCTTCAGGCTACCTCCAGCATGCCAGAACATGCGCTCCTCTCCGCTTGCAGTATGAACATGCTGCCTGCAGTAAAGCTTTGGCTTAACTCTACTCCCCCTCCCGACTGGAGCTCCCTAATCATCGAAGCTGAAGCTGCAGAGAAGAAGGCGGCCAATGCACGTCTTTTGGGTGTTAGCTTCCCCGCCTTTGACGATAAGGGGAAAAAGTCCACAATCAACAACTCCGGACGAGAAACAAAGGGGAAACAGGCATTGACTGTTAATGCCTCGAAGGGCGCATCTGTGCCTACTCAAAAGCCTCCACTGGCACCGAGACCCAAAGAGGTTTATTCATTCAATGATGACGACACCCTGCAACTCTTTGAGATACTGAAGCAGGGCGACAAGATCAAGCTTCCGGACCCGAAGCGGCCCGATGAAGTCGGGAAAGTGGACAACCCGAGGTACTGTCACTACCATCGGTTTGTCGGACACCCGACTAAGGACTGATACGTCCTCAAAAATTACATCCAGCGCATGATCAATGCGGATGTAATCTCCATCGACTATGAAGAGAAGACGGTATCAGCGAATGTGGTGTCACTTCAGTTCGGCACCTTGTCGCCGACTACCACACAAGATGGCATCGTCCCCATCCCTAAGGCGACAATGGAGGTGGTGAACTTGCCACCCACCCGTGACAATGTGAGTGGACTTGTCCCA
>JANAVB010008503.1:0-22669 GCA_029216955.1 Iris pallida
CTTGTACTCTTTGAATTTCTCAAAGCACTCAGACTTACAGCGCATCAAATAAATGTATCCATACCTTGAATAATCGTCAATAAATGTGACAAAATATTCAAAACCACCTCTAGCTTGGATAGTCATGGGTCCATGCAAATCAGAATGAACCAATTCTAACACATCTTTGGCCCTATACCCCTTTGCCGTAAAAGGCCTTTTGGTCATTTTACCTTCTAAGCAGGATTCACAGACTGGTAGTGCCTCCACTTCCAATGAACTCAAAGATCCATCTTCAACCAGTCTTTGAATCCTTATTAGATTAATATGCCCCAATCGTAAGTGCCAAAGATATGTTTGGTTCGTACAAGAAGGTTCTTTTCTCTTATTTAAGTTAGATGACATATTATTCATTTTCATAAGTTGCATTGTGGGCGAAATAGGATTAATGACATACAAATTATCAACCAATGCACCAGAACAGATAAAATATTTATTCTTTCTAATAACAATATTGTTATTAAAATAAACTGAATATCCATCCTTAACTAACATAGAAACAGAAACTAAATTCCTTCTAAGTGAAGGTGCATAAAGACAATCTCTCAATGTCAAAGACTTATTTCTACCAAAAGATAAACTAACATCTCCTAATGCAACGACCGATACTTTTGTAGCATCACCCATGAAAAAGTATATCTCTCCATCACTGAGCCGTCTGGTTTCCTGGAACCCCTGCAATGTATTGCAGACATAATTAGTGGCTCCTATATCTACACACCAGGTGCCGGTAGATAACACCGCTAAACATGTTTCAACTACTAGTAAATGAGATATACCTTCTTTATTCCCTTGTTTGAGAAGTGGACAATCAGTCTTCCAATGTCCTGACCCTTTGCACTTGAAATATTTGCCTTTTGGCTTTTTTTACCGCGCCTTGAGGTCCCATGCCCTTCTTTGCTGAGTTTGCCTGTTTCTGAATGTTATTCTTCTTCTTACCGCCTTTTGGCTTAGAAGTAGAAGCCTTTCCAGAAACAAAAACATGACCACTCTGCCTAAAGAGAGATTCAGCATCCTGTAGCTCTTTTGCAAGTTCTGCCAAACTATACAACCTTTTGTTCATGTTGTAATTAAGGCAGAAATTGTCAAAACTTTTAGGCAGAGTCCCGAGAATGATATCGACCTGGGTTTTTCCATCGGTTTCAGCTCCAAGGATCTCCATCTCATTCAGATGACCCATCATCTTGAGAACATGATCCCTTACTGGTGTACCCTCAGCCATTTTTATATTCATCAAACATTTCATAGCAAACTGCCTAGCTGCTCTACTCTGATGTCCGAAGAGTTCCTTGAGGTTATACATCATGTCATAAGCTGTGGCCATGGCCTGATGCTGATGTTGCAGTACATTTGACATAGATGCCAGAATGTAACACCGCGCCATCTCATCTGCCTTTTTCCACTTCTTATAAGCCTCTTTGACCTCTTCATCAGAGTTAGCATCAGTCTTAGGTGGGCATTCCTCAACAAGTACATATTTGTACTCCTCAGCAGTCAGAACAATGTCCAAATTACGTTTTCAGTCAATATAATTAGGTCCAGTAAGTTTATTTTCTTTAAGAATCACCATAAGTGAACTGAAAGAACCCATTTTTGAAATCCTGAGAATCACATAAATAAAATTATGTAGGGCAAAAAAACTTTTTGAATTAACTAAATATTGATTCCCTCAAAACAATAATAAGAAATTCACCAACACCTTGAACACCATGAATTTAGCATGCCACGATAGTGTGGACGTATACAAATTCAACTTTGTTCAAGTAGATTTTTCTTATTAATTTTACTATCATGTCAATATAACTTTATGACAAATAAAATTAATATGCTGGTCTTCCTCTGGTCATACAAATAATAGCAGTGACTCCGATGGAGAGGATACCATTATTTGTATCTAAGTGTATACCATTACTTAATACTAAGTCCATTACCTTGTAATGAGTTCCTTCAGATGGAGAAGTGAACACATACTAGGTAACTTTCTACAATTATCCCTAAGGAAGTTTGTACTGGTGATCCATAATTATACTCATCCAATATGGAGGAAAGCACTAAAGCCAACACGCAAGTATTATTACATCACCTACAAACCAGTAATGGAGACCATAGGATTTATACTAAAAACAAATCCTCTCCCACTTAGTTATTTAACAATGAGGGTTTTTCTACTAGTTGATATTATGTCCATGTTGTACATTATTAATGTAGGCTTGGTTTTTTTTAAAAAAAATAACCACACAATAATAAACATGCATAATCAGAAAAAGCAAAATGACAAAAATAAGAGAAAATATCCAACTATTATGGTCATCTTTGCTGCTCCGTCCTCAACTATCCGAATCCAAAAATCTGGCGCTGCGCAGATCTATACGGGGTTCGACCTGCCCGGTCAGGTTACGGGGTTCGGGGCAGCGCCCCGATTTTTTTTAAAGGTTTTGGCTGTCGATTCCTTCATCGAAAATTATCTGTCTTCCTCTGCACTGCTTAAAACCAGCATCTCGTCCGGCGTCAGAAACAGCCACCACCGCCATCACGATTGATCAAAAATAATTAAAATTACATCAATCCTATGCCTCCCGAAGGAGTTCACACATAATCTAGATTAAAAAATTAAAATAATAAGCACGATCAACCCTCGTGATTTTAATTACATCCACAGCAACAACAACATCCACGACATATCCGTAGTTTAAACAACACAATAAAAAAACATGCATTGGACCATAATAGTTGGATCTAAGATGCCTACAAAACCGAGTTAGAACAGATCTACATCTACCGACTATTACATAGCGCAGGTTTTATTGGACAACATGGACGTATCAATCAATACGTAGATCCAAAGTGGCTCTGATACCAATTGTTGGAACTGGGGATTTCCAGGACCCTTTCTTTGGTGTGCGTATTGATCGATAGATAGTTAAACAGATCTAATACGTGTTCTAACCCTTCATAGGCAGAAACTAGGGTTCACGAATTATACCTGCGGCGGAAAGGAGACAAGTAATTCCTGGCAATCTCGAGCGGACGACCCCAAGATCTTCTGTACGTATTCCTTCCTCGAGTTGGACGTCGTGTGGGCGACGATCTCCCAACCTTTTCTTCTCCTTGGTAGCCCTCTCTTTCTCTCCTTACGTGAATCACGAATTTAGAGAAAGTTTTTGATTTTTTTTTGATCGGTAATCTGGCGGCCAGAGAATAGAGGATATATATAGGCTACGGTAGGAACCATGAGGAGAAATTAGGGTTAGGCCTCCTAACGGATCTGGATATCCCGTGTTCAGCCCGAACACACAATCCAGGCCCATTAACAATAGCTCGGTCCACTAATGAGCTATTGTTGCACTACCTCCCTAATCCCAAATTATGTTTGTGGGCTCCTTTTATTATATGCTTGTTTGGCTCCCCATATTAAGATATCGTATGTCCGTCGATCAAATTAAGTTACTGACAACTATATTGATTTGACATCTTTTATCCTTAAGTAGTACCGCTCAACTTTGTTTGTCATGTCGGATATAATCCACCTGCAGGGTTTACATGACAATCCCTATGAGCTCCTTAAGGGGACATCATCAACCCGATGTATCGGAACATGGATTCCATTTATAATCAACAGCCCATCATACATACAATGTTATTACCCAATTCATAGAGGTTGTTGATCCATAATGAATCTCACTCTTTTATGAGTCAAAGTAATGCACACTGCATATACATGTCCGTTATTATATCCGGATTAAGAGCACAAGCATCCATAATAACAGAGGTGTTTGTTCTCTTATGTAGTCAGTACAAAGAGAACAACATCAAGTGGTCCTGTTCAATACACACAAAGTGTACTAGTGTAAACCTATAGTCAAGATAGACTAATACCAGATTACACTACAACCTTTCCAATAGATTGTCCAAGTCCATCTAGGTTGTGAACTATTTATATACTCCATAGGAAACTGATAATATGATCTTCTGTGTGACACCACACACCATATTATCTACAATATATAATATCAGACATTTGCAGTAACACTTGTAACAAATACAATATGCAAACATTTGCCCATATGATTCTCATTCAAAATTTAAGAAAATAAGGTAACTACAAAAGTGATGCTTTTAGTATATAACCCTAACAGCAGCCCCCGCTTCGAGACCTTTTATGCGCCAAACAGAAATGTAGCACCCCGCCGATTGGACCCTGACGTCGACCTGGGCTTATCCATCTCCGCCAGGGCCCTGCGACATAGACTACCGTAGTCGTCTCCACACTGTGCTATCAACGCCAGTGTTCTGCCGCGGCTGGCATGACGAACCCGGATGTCCGACCGCGAGGCTGTCTGCATACTCGTCGAAGCCGCAGCGTGTTAGTACCGGGGCACAATTTTTCGATAGAAAACTTAGAAGATGAAACAGTTGTAAAAACAACGTTCCAACGCAACACTTCAAGGAAGGTTGCGCAAGTTTAACGAAGATCTAAGAAGATCTCGTTACTGCAGCATATGATATTACGAGAATCTAAAAAAATTTGTAATCCACAGCTGCGAAGAAGATGACAGGCGATTGATGGATGAATATCCTTCTGGGGTGAATGATCACCGTTGCTCAAAGCTATATTTTCCCCACATGAATAGCTTTCAGGAACCAGCAAGTTTGTCGGAGAACTTTGGAACACTCCTGCTCTTCTGACTCCTCGGATCGTACACGAACTCCCGTACAAAAGCAACGCTGGTACAATGCTTCTCTTCTCTCTCACAGCTTCTGCTTACTTGTGTTAAAAAATACTTGTAAACTTTTGTAACTCTCTGTATATGCCTGTATATTTGCCTGTGAGAGAGAAGAGACCTATAGGCCCGAGTAGCAACTACCCGATTAGCATAACATTCGAGACGTGGTAAAAACCACTCCGAACATGCAGTAACCGTTCAAATCATGCACAGGCACAATCTGAAGCAAGTTGGGCACCTAGTGCACCCCGCGCGCCTTGTACACCGTGCGCTGAATGTGCACTGAGCAACTTACGTCACCTGCACGTCCTGTGCACCTTGCGCCACCCGCACAACTGGGCGCGCACCTGTGTGTGCCACTGGACACGCATCTGGTCGTGCAACCTGGGCCGCGCAACCTGGCAGCACACCTAGCCATGCAACCTGGCCTGCGCAACTGGCCGTGCAACCTGGCAGCGCGTCTGGCCTCACAAGTGGCTCGCACAACGAGCGCAACTTAAGCGCACTATGCACCTAGCGACGATGCTGATGTGCTAAGTGTAAAGTGCGCCAACAAAACGCCATAATACACCTCATGAGCCCATGAGCCCGAGTCCGTGTCCGAGTCCGAGTCCGAGTCGCTAAGCCCATACGGGGCTTAGCTCCAATGGAAATAAATTTCCCAAGAGTAAAAAGTATGAATGCTTTCAATTGTTAATTTAGCCTTTCTCCATTAGAAAAATAACCCCATATGGCACACCCATGTGCATCTCCACACCACATGTGTATCTCTAAAATAGCATAGCTAATATATAGAGATACAACTCCTTTGGCCTAGCCGATGTGGGACTAAAATTTCCAATAAAAAAGGCCAAAACCCAACAATCCCCTACATATCTCTATATATGGGTATAAGTGTTCCCCACAGTGACTATCCATCATGCATTAGGAGAGATGTCGCTATGACTTGAATCTTTCCGCATGGGTTAAACAACAGACTATAATACAAGAATGGACTAAGCCTTGAATTCTGCACCATAGCAAAAATTCTTCCTACTCACATAATGTAGTAACATGTGCTTCTGGCTTACACATTAAAGGCCCTGTGCCAGCCTGGTTTCAGTGTATAATTTTTAGCGTCTACTAGTTTACCCTCAAGAGACGGCCTGAGATCTTTGTCCATACACTATAGGTGAGTTCATTATTAAATAGACATGGCATGAAGCGCTTTGCGCTTCCCTTGCGGTGCTACGCCGCTATGACATGGCTTAAAGCCAAGGCCTTACCCCGTACCGGAAACCTCATCGTAGTGTCATACTACTGTAGCATGAGGCAACCGCCTCTTTGTAATGCCAAACTATCCAGCATGAAGCCTTAGGCTCCCTTGTGGTGTTACGTCGCAACGACATGGCTTGCAAGGCTGAGGTTTTATCCCTAACAGGGTACCTCATTGTGGTGTCGTGCCACTAAAACATGAGGAACTCTTCCTCTTTGTAGTGCTGACTACCCCTCTCTTTATTTTAACATATAGCATTAGTCTAACTACCTATTTGTGGTGCTACGCCACTGTGACTTGGCTAGCAAGCCCAAGGCATTACCCCATGCCTGGAAACCTCATGGTGGATTCACCCCATAGTAGCATAGAGTTTCACTCCTTGTAATGTTGTTCTACCGTGCTTCCTGTAAAGCACACCAGGCATTCACTCTGTCTGAGAACTCATTAAGGCATTTAAGCCAACCTTCCCACAGGATCCGTTTTCCGCAGAAAACAACAGTAGGCAACAGTGGTTGTAGGTCCGTAACCTTTCCATGCCCAATAGAACATGTACCCACAATTCCTGATATTCTTTCGATTAGTGGTCCTCCCTTGAACCAAAAGCTAGATGCCTAGTAGATTTCTCTTTGAACTAATAGCATAAAACTTTATGGTAGGAATACAATAATACAATATCAGAATGCCTTTAAGTCCATTTTATAAGCTGTGTCGTCAACCAGCTGGCACTTGAGGCCCTTGGTGAACGGATCCGCTAGGTTCTCCTGACTCCGAACATCAATCACTACAATAACACCTCTCTTGATAAGATTGTGTACTGCCCTGTGCTTCAACCGCACAGTCCTCTTCTTTCCGTTGAAGAGGTCATTTGATGCCACCGCCGTAGTCGCCTGGTTGTCGCAGTATATCGGTATCGCCGGTATTTGTGCCCCAACCACTGGAAGATCATACATGAGCGCCTGAAGCCATTCTGCTTCCTCGGCTGCGATATCAAGTGCAAAGAACTCAGATTCCATAGATGACTGCGATAGCATAGTCTGCTTCTTCGACTTCCACAATATAGCAGCTCTACCCATTGTGAAAATGAATCCACATGTGGACCTCTCTCTCCACCTCTGAGCACCAGCTGGCATCACTGAAACCTTCCACTACTGGCGGATCACCGCTATAGTACAATGCATATGTCTGAGTCTTCTTGAGATATCTCATAACCCGTTTCACAGCTTTTCAGTGTTTAATACCTGGGTTGCTCGTGAAACGACTTGGCATTCCCATGGCGAAAGCTATGTCAGGCCTTGTGGCAGTAGTAGCATACATCAAACTCCCGATTACGCTTGCATACTCCAGCTGCATGACGCTTTTCCCTGAATTAGGCTTCAGCTTCAGATCACACATGTACGACATATCGATCCCTGTAAGATTTCGATACCCATAACGAGTGATCATTTTCTCAATATAATGAGACTGTGACAGCGCTAGTCCAGTATCTATCAGGATGATCTTGATCCCTAAGATCACATCAGCTTCCTCCAAGTCCTTCATACTGAACTTGCTCGAGATGAATTTTTTTTGTCTCCGTGACACAACCCATATCCGTACCTAGGATAAGCATGTCGTCCACATACAGACAAATGATCACACCTCTTCCATCAGCAAACTTCATGTAAACACACTTGTCCGTCTCGCTGACCATGTAGCCATTTGACCTTATAACTTTGCCAAATTTCTTATGCCACATCTTGGGAGCCTGTTTAAGACCGTACAAAGATTTTACCAACTTGCAGACTTTGTCTTCAAGACCGTTGACGACAAATACCTCTAGCTGTTGCATGTAAATTTCTTCGGTCAGCTCGCCATTTAGGAAAGTCATTTTTACATCCATCTGATGTATCACCATCTTATGTATTGCTACGAGGGCAATCAATATTCTGATGGTGGTCATCCAGGCTACTGGAGCATACATGTCAAATTAGTCAATCCCCTGCTTCTGAGAAAACCCCTTGGCTACCAACCTAGCCTTGAACTTGTCAATAGTTCCGTCTGCTTTCATCTTCTTCTTGAAGATCCATTTGCATCCGATGGATTTCGCTCCTTCAGGAAGATCAACCAACACCCAAGTGTTATTTGAGGTGATGGAATCAATTTCATTGTCAATCGCCTCCTTCCAGAAAATCGCATCTCTGGTCTTCATCGCCTCATCATAGGTAAGCAGATCTGCTTCCACATGATAGGTAACAAAGTCACTTCCGAAGTCCTTCGGCCTCCTTACTCGCTTAGCTGACGGCTCAGCTTGTTCTGGTTTAATAGTTGTTTCAACAACAACATCTTCTTGGACCACATCTTCATTGAAGACTTTAGTTTTATGCGCACCCTCATTGTTCTCCGGTATATCCGCAAGAACAATATTCTTATACCTTACAAATTTGTCTTTAAAATATTCTGCGTCGCGAGATTCAATGATATAATTTGACCCAATATCAAGAAATCTTCGAGCATCATTCTTCTCGGCATACCCCAAGAAGATCATCTTAGTAGTCCTTGTCCCAAGCTTCTGTATCTTCAGATCTGGAAGCTTGACATATGCCAGACACCCCACACTCGAATGACATTCAAGTTAGGTCTGACCTTGAACCAAAGTTCATGAGGAGTAACGCCTGAAGTTGTATGAGACACTCTATTTAAAATAAAAGTGGCCGTCAATGCAGCTTCTCCCCAGTAGCACTTAGGAAGACCCCCGGTCAACAGCATTGAGTTAATCATTTCTGTTAACGTTCTGTTCTTCCTCTCTGCTACTCCGTTTGATTGAGGAGAGTACGGAGCTGTAGTCTCATTGACAATTTCATGTTCTTTGCAGAACGATACGAATTCATGAGACCTGTACTCCCCACCTCGATCACTTCTTATTCTTTTGAGTTGTTGTCCAGTTTGCCGCTCAGCTTCGGCCCTGAACTCCTTGAACTTCTTGAATGCTTCGTCTTTAGCCTTCAGCAAGTAGACGAACGCATACTTTGAGAAGTCATCGATGAAAGTTATGAAATACTTCATCCCGACCTTTGTAGAGAATTGTTTAAAGTCACAGATATCAGAGTGTACTAACTCCAGAAGATCTATACTTCGATTAACCCGAGGAAAGGGTTTCCTTGTGATCTTTGTTTGAGCACAAACTTCATATTTCTCTACCTTACCCCCACACTTGGAGACAAGCCCTAGACTAGACATTTTGTTTATTCGTTTACAATGAACATGCCCTAGTCTATTATACCACAACTCAAAAGTATAAGCAGAAGGAGTAATTGCATTAATAACATTGGACTGATTTACATGATGAATTTTGAACATTCCTTCGGTATAAAATGCTTTCCTGAAATATATTCCTTTGATAGATAATACCATCTGGCCAGCATTGATGTCCATCCTGAGGCCTGTATTGCAGAGTAGGCCTCCCGAGATCAGGTTCTTGGCAATAGCAGGTACATACTTCACACCTTGAAGCGTCAGAGACTTCTCCGAAATCAGCTTCAACACCACCGTCCCAATCCTGAGCACTTCAGCTTGTGCCTGGTTTGCCACCATAACCACTTCAGAAGTAGGTGTGTAGGTGGTGAACCACTCCTTACTGGAGCAGACATGACAGGTGGATCCAGTATCTACCCACCAGTCAGAGTCAGTCCCTAACGTATCAACCTGCGCAATGATAGCAACAACGTCAATATGATCATAGATACCTTACTAGGCTCTCCTTGCTTTGATTGGTTGGTCTTTGCTTTGCATTCATTCTTGTAACTCCACCTCCCTGTTTTGAGAAATAACTTTGATTTTAAAAGCATTTGTAATATTAATAATAGTTTGATGATTAAGTTTAAAATGATAAGTTTTTATTTTAAAATAATAAATTTGGTGATTGATATTTTGGAGGAAAATTAGTTGGACAGAATTTATTTTTTTAAATTTTGAAAGTTTGTTATAACAAACTTTGGGGCCCACTCTTTAGTTTTCTAACTGTTTTTTCAAACAATTCTGTAATTTTCGAAAAAGGGGAGGGGATTTTATAAAAATCCCTGAGCGGAGGGGCTTGTACAAAATTATGTTTGAGCGGGGGGGGGGGGGGGGGGAGGTTTGATAAAATTACATTCTTTTCATTAAAACCAATCTGGAGGGGAGAGAGTGTAAACTCTTCTCATTTTATTTTCTTCTTGATTCTTCTCTGTTTCCCCAAATTTTCTTCGACCCTTGCTCCGGCGACGATGGTGAGGATGACGACTTCGATAGTGAGTCTCCGTTCCCTCGGCTACAGCGTCTAGGCAGCCTTCTTCTCCGTCCCAAGCGACCACGCCACTCCCAACAACCGACGGTGGAGCCACCTCCTCACGGTGGCTAGACGATGGCGACAACGATAGCAATCTCCTCCAACAGCTAGACCACGACGATTGACCGGCTTTGTGACGACGATGAGCTCGTGGCCATGGCGAGCTAGGCTACTCTGTGGTAAAGACAGAGACACGACCGACAAGATTCTCAGAGACGACGTGCTCCCGCGACGGTCGCAGCAGAGCTCTCCAAAGGAGCGATCGATCTGACTCGTGGCAGTACTGTACGTGCACTGATCCTTCTTGGTGAGTTCTCTTCATCTTCCTTGTCCTTCTTCTCTAAATTGAATCTTTTGTTTGTGTCTGTGAATTGAATTGGATTCGTTCTTGATTTGGCATTGGAGGTTGATAGGAGAATTTACATTCTCGGGTTCCAGTTTTGATCGACATTCAATCGAATTGTCCTTGGCTCGGTCGATCTTTCTATTTATGAATTTTGTATTGGTGAGTGTCTGAGTAATTCTTGCATATTTCTCCAAATTTTGGAGTCGAGCCAGTTCAAATCGAACTCACAATTACTCTTTCTATTTTTGCGCATGACCTGTTTGATGTAATGCCCAACCAGGAACATGGCAGTGAATTGGACGCAAGAGACTGGTTTTTGCTTCTGTGGAGTATTCTAGTTTCATTTGGATTCTTGTCTCCAGGTATCTTTTTGTTTCTTCTCAAATTTTACTCGTTTAATCCATGATTTTAATTTATGGTCAAGAGCGGAGATATGTTTGGGTTGCAGAGTATTGTTCTGTGTTCGAGACTGGGGGTCGCGTTCAACTTAGTTCGAGTCCAATTTCGAGCTGGCAGTTGCATACGAGTCTTGGCAACGTGTCAGATATGTTGGATGAAGGAAGCAGAGAATTGCAGATCCCAGTGTATCTCGTGTGGTGCCGAGACTATTCTAGATGTGTCGTATTGCTCGTATCAGCCGACCGTGTCCTGGAAAGTGTCGGGTATATGTGTGTGTGTGTCTGGGTCGATTGATGCTGCATGTCGAATGAGAGTCCTGGGTTGTTTTGGTGTTGTATTTAAGTGATTCGTGTCCCTGTTGGTAGCAGTGAATGTAAGGGCCACAATAGTAGGGAAAGAGCAGTTATGACAGTTGCATGTATGGCAATATCTATAGTATTTCATATTATTATACATTTGAAGAGAGTTTGATCTCTCAAATTTCAATCATGTTCATAACTAGAAGGAATATTGTTTTTTTTGAGTTCTCTTATTGCTTACAGGAGAAATCGAGCATGGGCTTTATCATTGTAGTTGGGTCAGTATAATGTGGGAGTTAAGTATGCTAATTGTGGTTAGTCCTAATTGAGTTGGTTGAACTTAGTCTTATGGTCATCTTTTCTTTTGAATCCTGAGTTAATGGCCTTTAAATTCAACATGTTGGTTAGTTGTACTGCTATGTGTACTTAGCAGGAAGGCAAGTGAACTTTCTGTTTGGGCTTCAAATTGAAGATTGGTTAGATGAAGGAAACTTTGGGCTAACCAATATAGATGGGCTGACTTTAAAGTCCTTTGAAGAAGCTGGGCTATATGGAGTTGAATTTAATTAGTGAATGTTTGAGCTGAATTGCAATTATAGTAGGATAATGGGAATTGCATTGGCTAGAGTTAGCTTATAGAATAACTCTATGTGTAATATTCAGATTGGTTAATTTTTCCAATTGTCCTGTATAAGGTTTTCTATTAATTTTGTTCATGGAATTATCTGTGATAATAATAAGTATTTTAAGAGCTTATATTAAAAGGTAAGTTGATAGTTAATATTTCTATCTTAGGAACCATACCAGGTCCGCTAAACTCATAATTAACAATTAAACTAGAGAAATGATTAACTAGTTAAAAAGGGTATTAAACTAGCAATATTAGAAATAATCCTAACCAACTTGTACCTATTAAATCAGGTGGATACACAGATCAGCTTCATTACCCGTACTTTTCTGGAGCAAGGCAAGTACTTTTCTATGGTTTTGTGCATTTACATTATTGTACTCTTTCTTGTGACACGTCATGACATGATATCATGTACTCCTGTACTCCTGTTCTTGTACTTACTTGTGTCGGGTGGGGAAATACACTAGCCATGTGACCAAACCCCGGTTACTATATTCATGTAGATAGCTTAGGCCTCGCACCGTGCACGCGGGTCCTAAGCCGTACCATTCATGTACTTTCATGTGCTTTCATGTGCTTACCCCTAGTCGGTCACATGGACTAGTTGTATTTCAAACATGGTGCACTTGTCATATCTTGTACTTCAGGTTCATAGTTACATTTTTGTACTTTACATTCCTGTACTTTACATTCCTGTACTTTATTTCATGTACTTACATTCATGTACCTTCATGTTCTTTTCCTGTACTTTATAGTTCATGTTCTTCTGTACTCATTTCCATATCATGATGTTCTTGTTCATTACCTAGAACTATACTTTGCTCCGCTCCTGACTGGATATGTTGCATGTATACTTGCAGGATATCATTCTACCTTATGGGCCAGAGCCCAGAATTTTAGCTGAGCAGGATGGAGACATAATTTAGCTAGAGGCTTCAGGTTTAGACTGTTTAGCTTTACTCCTAGATATTGCTTTAGAGTTCATAGTACATTTCATTCTTGATGACTAGTACATTTATGATATATAGAATTGTGGATCATGGTGATCATTCTGGGATCGTGTATTGTCACGACCCGTACCCTGATTTGGGGTACGAGAACGTGGGTACGTCCAGCCTACGCCGCAGTGTCGACGGTAGAACGCTGTGTAGGTCATCTATAACATCTAACATCTAACAACAAGATATATAAACCTGTCATCTCCGTACGGAGGTATAATATAATATCTCAACTCTATATCTCAATCACAAGTCTAGGAAAGATAGAGCACGATATGGAATCAGATAAAAAGGGAACTAAATATAAATAGAGTTATCACACCACACAAAATAGATGTTCAACATAAATAAATACAAGTCCTGAATATAACTAAGTCTCAACTAACAATCGGAACAATCCGATACAAACTAAAAACTATAAATACTAGACTAGACTAGGCACCCTCTACTGAGCTAGATGCTCCTCAGGCTCCTGAAGGTCACCCTCATGTGCCCCATAGAAGGTAGGGCAGTCACCATCATCATCTGTAATTTTTTAACAGGTCCAGTCAGGACAGGAACGAGCACAATACATCTCACGCAGTTCATAATATGTTAGAAAATATAAAGCATGCAAAAGAGTAAGATACATGAACTGTAAGAAGATGTACATAAAAACGAGAGAGAATTTATAACTGAAATATATACAGAATAAGTAAAACTGCAAGTACTAGTGATTTAGAGCACAATATGGTTATGTAAACGGGTTAGGTTATACAATAACAATAGGTAACTCCATCATACGTGATTGTACAATGGACATATACAATAGTTATAAAAGATGGGCTTTGATTACATAACAATTTCCTACTCACCCTCCCCAATTAATACACAAGGATCCAATCCAGTTATGCTACCTTGTACAATAGTTCTCCATGAAGCTCATGTGATCATGAGAGTACAAGATGCACAATGAGTATACATGAATAGGGTGTACAATAAATACAATATGTTCGTGAAACGCACATCATAATATGTATCTGTTGAACACAATGGAGATAACATCGCAAGAGAAGATCCATATAGTACCAATTCGTGATAACAATCGTGCCAGTATCAAGTAAAGTAATCTAGAGCAAGAATATAAGTCCTGACAAGTATGAAATGATCAGAGAATGTACTCTTCTGTCATGGTCAGGAACAGATTCGTACTGAACACGTTCAACGAGACGAAGGAAAAGGCTGTGGCCGATTCGATGCCGCATCTCGAACACCTCAAGATAGGCTCATACATGTTCAACGGAGACACACTACGATCTATCATATGTAACTGCAAGGGTCTTCGCGTGCTTGACATACGTGGGTGCTTCAACGTACCTCAACGATGACCTCAGAAACATTTGTGATTTAATACAGACGTTTAAATGACCCTTTGACGGTGTAATCACAGGGAAAAGTGGATACAAGATTTATAGTGATTTAGATCTCATCAGTCAGTCCTAGGGTGAATGGTTCTTCTGACATTAGCATGCATGCATGCATTTCTTTATATTTTTCATATTTATATGATATCATTCTGACATTAGCATGCATGCATGCATTTCTTTATATTTTTCATATTTATATGATATCAGTATGTTATCCTCAATGCAATGGGTTATTAATGTTAAAGTGTTATTAATGTTCTTAGTCTGGGTATCATCTGAGATACTGATATCCTTCATTTTGGAGAAATTATAAAATTATCTAAATTATGTGACATTATGGGATATGATGCCAAACTCGATTCCTTTCGGTAGCTACCTCGATCATTTACAGTAGCTGGTTGTCGGTTGCCTACGACTATTACCAATCCGAACCAGTCACTTATACTAGGACCATACCAATCTGACTACCGAAGACGTCATCTGTCCCACAACCCAAGACCATGTGAAGACAAATTTTGGCGGTACAAATTGCACTGATACTGATTGTATCAGTGCTTAACATTAATACAACATCAGCGTAATCATATCCAAGAGATTTGGACGTTTTAAAAAAAATATCCAAGAGATTTGGACGTTTCCCACATAATGATGACATTTTACCTTCTTCAAGATAAATTTTGGCAGTGCAAATACCACTGATACTGACTGTATCAGTGCCATTCACCCTGATTAATGGTGATAAACATTTACAAGAGGAAGGGCTCGGGGGAGATATGAAAAAATTGTTTTTTTCACAACTCTTAAAAATCTACTTATACAGCCAAACAACCAAACTATTCATCTTTACCACCCTTCAAAACCAATTTATATAGATTCAAAACCAAACTAAACAACCAAACTATTTATATTCACAACCCTCCAGAATAGTCTCAATGGAGAAGCGCAAAACCAACATCTGCGGATGGGCCGCCATCCCTAAGGAGATCCTAGTCATGATTTTGGTACTAACTGAGATGTCGTCTGAGGAGGTCGTCCGCTTGTCTTTCGTTTGCCAATCGTAGTGGAAGGAGCTCTATTGTCCCTGCTTCTGGTCGGACATCATGTTGACTCAGTGGAGCCGTAGGGTTAACCTAACCTCAAAAATTAATGAGACGGTGAACAAGCTAGTGGCGCACAGTGAAAGAAATCTAACCTCCCTATTTGTTTACAAACTCGGCAAAGAGGCCTTCTCCTTTACTTCCTCAAGGCCAGTACACGATAATTTTAATCTATTTTGTTTCATAAGTTATATGTTGTTAATTTTGATTTTTTGTTTTCCTGGTTATACTACTATTTATAATATAATGATAAATTTTTAACGGTCCTGTGAATGCCAATGAGCAACGTGAGTGATAAAATATTGGAGGAACATTTAGAGTTTTTTTCAGCTCTGACAGAACTCGACATCAGCTACTACCTCCATATTACATGTAAGGGCATCGAACTCCTCGGAAGTCATTGCCAGCGTCTAGTTATGCTGAGGAGGAACATGCCACCTCTGCAGTTCATGATCATGAACGAATTTAAGAAGGAAACCTTCGACAAGTCAGAGGCATAGCCGTGGCCTATTCGATGCCGCGTCTCGAGCACCTATAGGTAAAGTTTGGCATGTTCGAAGACAACGGGTTGAGAGCTATCATGATGGAGTGCACGGATCTTCGCGTACTCGACCTAAGAGGATGCTGGAATGTGCGGCTAGATGGGGACCTCGAGTACATACATGGTTTGGTAGATTTTGTAAAGGATTCCTTCGAGGATCAGAACCCATGGGAGGGTGTGAACCACATCTGGGAGGAGGAGAATGATGATTCACTTGACATCGACGATAAGCCGTGGTTGGATTACGAAATGTCATATGATTGTTCTGACTGTTAATATTAAATAATTGTTATTCATTGCAAGGCTCTATGTGTGCTAAATTATAAGACTATATGGGATTATGATTGAATCTACTATTTTTTTACAGCATCATAAATGTTTATGAGGCGAGCTAAATATGTTGGTTAAGATCGAAAAATGTGTTGCCACATTTTAACAAGGTTCTTGTATTATTATGTTAATTATTTTCCAATACATGTTAAACTAACAATATATGTATAATTATTATGAAAATTTATGTAAGATTATTATGAAAAATTTATTAACTACAATTTATGTATAATTATATTATTGACTACAATATATGTATAATTATTATGAAAATTGTAATTATTTTAATACTAACTGAATTATTATCTAATTTAATACATATTCATAAATTTAAAATATAACTACAACAAATTTAACACATCTAAAATAACTGTAGTATTATGTAATGACAAATGTTTATGATGTGAGCTAACTTTGTTGGATGGGATCGAAAAATGCGTTGCCATATTTTTAACGAGATTTATGCTACATATAAAAAACTTAACTCAACACAGTGGGGTGCATGGTTTATATTTGCCTTGTGCCAATGTTGGAATGTTATTAATACTTGACTCATAAATTATTACTACAATATCTTTCATAATATAATGAGACTTCAAAACGGCTCAAAAGTTAAATTTGTTAACTTACTTTTTTAGGCCCTTGATAAAGGCACTACAAAAAAGACTCGGGGCTGGCCCAATTCTTTTTATAAATTTTTCACTCAAAATTTTACTCATGGCTAGCACAAAAATATATTTAGGACTAGTCCTGAGTAAAATTTTGAGTGAAAAATTTATAATAAAAATTTCCTCCACCAAAAAATGAGGGGAAAAATCCCCCCCCACCCAAAAATGATTTTTGGGCTAGCCTTTTATAAGATCAAATAACCTTCCCTCTTCGTGTCCCAGACCCTCCTCCAAAATCCTCCCAAAATCGAAACCTGCTAAAAATTTCGCCCCACCCAAAAAATGAGGGAAAAAATTCCAGCCAAAAATCAAGAGAAGAAACCTTTTCCAAAGGGGAGGTTATTACAATCAAGGACAAAACTACTGGCTATAGCTGCAGCGAAGGAGGCCACAGTGAAAGAATCAGCATCGGCAGCAGCTTCAATGGACGCAACGGCAGAGGCGGCAGCGGTAGAGGCCACAAAAAAAGAGGCGGGAAGGCTGCAAAGGCAAATTAGAAGGCAGCGATTCCAAAGGTGAGGTATTTACGCGAAAGGAAGGAAGCACTGCTAGAGATGCAGAGGCAGAGTCTGCAAAGAAAGATGGGGTAGAGGCAGAGGTCGCATTGCTCGCAGCGACATCGAAAGAGGCAGAAAATGCAATTAAAGCAGTGGCAGCGGCAGAGGCCGCAAAGATTGAGCCTGCAGCGGCAGAGGCCGCATCAAAGGGAATGGGACCGACTATTTCAAAGTCAAAGGAGACATAGGATTCTGAATCCAAATTCGATGCAGAGAAAACAACTAGCAAGAAGAGAAAATCTATTTTTGAAATAGACTCCAGAGAGTCAACTTTTATAAAACGACGGCTAACTCGATCGAAGGCAAAGTTGGCCGATGATACAGAGTCGACATCGGACTCGAAGTCCAACACATCGGACTCAGACTCGGAGGATTCTGAATCCTCATCAGAGGAGGAAGATATAGAGGAGGAGCCATCTGCCAAGAACTCCAAGAGATAGGGAAGGTACCCATTTTTATTGACTCTAAATCTAAAAATGTTTTAAAAATATTTCAAGAAAAGGGCTATTATACCTAAAAGAGCCATTAAGATGGCTGATGTTGAACATGAAGGTTTCCTAGATATTTAAAATTTTATCAGTTAGAAAAACTGAACAAATCCTGCCTTGCGAAACCTAATCGGATAATAGTCCATGAATTTTACTAAAATCTGAGGGCTGACATTGAAAAAGAAGAAGTGGCTAAACAACTAGTATTTCTGAGGGAAATAGATGCATTTAAATGCTAGTTCCATCAATGATTTTTATGGGTTTGATCCAGTTGCTGATTTTGATATGAAGGATATAGATAATGTGTCCTTCCCGGATGCTTTTTATGAGATGACTCGTAAATCGGTTGGTGTCAAGGAACATGTATATAAAGATGAATTAAAAACTTCGTATAAATTATTGCATGCCTACATATGTCAAACACTGAACCCTACTGGATATGATAGTTCCATCCATCATGATAGAGTAAAGTTTCTTTATTATATAGGGACGAAAAGAAGGATAGATATAGGTCATTACATGTTTAGTAGAATAATGTATTTTGTAAGAAGACCGAATGTAAGGACAGCTCTCCTGTTTAGGGGATTTATATGCTCCCTGACTGCTAAATATGGTGTCCCAAGCTTAACAGGGGATATTTATCTCAATAAGTGAGGATCCATAAGAAAACTGACTTTCAGCCGATTGTTAAGACAACAAGAAGACTCTTCTCTTCCATAATCTAGCCATCCACCTACTCAGGCACTATCAAACAAACTATCAACATCCGGAAGACAAACCACCAAGGACAAGGTGGATGATCTATATAATTTGATTGCTGCAAACTTTGAGAAAGTCTTCAACGAGATGAAGACTATATCAGACACACATAAATTGATTTTGGATAGGATGAAAGAGCTAGAGGCAAAATTAGTGGAAGAAGAAGAATAAGACGAAGAAGAAGAAGAATGAGTGAATGAATGAAATTGTTTGGAGGTATTGAGTAATAATATTGTTAATTTTACTTTATATTTTTGTTTCTTATTCTACTACTAGTACTCTTGATGATTCTGTAATATAATAGGACACGTTGATACTCTAATGTTAGAATGATAAGTCTCCATCAAGAATTAGCTCAGTAGTGATGGATATCAACTTATCTGGACATGGTTTTTTTTTTTAATCTCAATCTGGAAATTTGCATTGAAAATGGAAAGATAAGGTTACATTGAAAATGACATTATAAGTCTTCATTCTTTTTCTATTACAGTCTTCCTATTTATAAGGGAAAGTATCAATATAAGTCAGTTATTATGCTGACCTGACCTGCTACTCTTTTACTAACTGATGTAGCTGTCCATGCTGGATTATTTTCTTAGCCGACTTCTAGGTTTGCTTGTAAACTGTATATACTTGCTAATACTATGATATCAGTATCATCACTAAAAAAGGAATTCAGAAAATCATTTGTATTTGAATTAAGGCTCCAGTTATTACTATGTAGATTATATACACTTGTGAGCTTCAACTCAGCTAAATCGAATATTCATCTCTGATGCTTAAGGATATAGCAACACTTGTTAGCCCCTATATTCTATATTAATCATTCTAGGACAGAAGCACATGGTCTTGAATAAAAGCTACTCTGGATAATAGTTAATATTGTACTGATACTCTACTACTAGATGCTCTGATACTTGCACTGATACTGCACAATTGCACCCTGAAATGGTGATTTAGGACTGAATAGATGATGGTCCAATGCATGTACATAGTGGAAATACCTCAAGGCATGTAATGTATGTCTGATACTAGAGGTAGGAGTGAGCTGGAACACTCCCTCAGTCAGTAAAATTTAGTATTATAAGCTTGTGCAGATTATTATAACGTGGTTTATGCAGTTTATTGGACTTGGAATGAAGTTTACTTAATTTGATTATGATTTGTTTGGTTGAAGCATTTATATTTGTTTGTGTGAATCATCTAAAAATTAATTCAGTTAAGTTGTGTGCATTCATTTGATTTGCAGTTGGCCTTCACAGATGTTTTTAATTTTTTTGGTGTATTCCTTTGATTTGCAGATGGCCTTCACAGATTTGATGAGTCCTGGGTGAATTCCTAGGATTTACAGTTGGCCTTCATTCTAGGTGCATTCCTAGTATCACTAAAACTTTATTTGATTGGAATGTGTTTTGCTTTCTGTAAATAATCAGTAAAATGATGCCATCAACATGAATTCGATGTCAGTGAAATGCTAATGTATCCTGCCTATTCATCCCTTGTATTGCTGAAGCAAAGTATGTAATATAAGAAAAATTATCTTGGATAGTAGGTTAATTATATTCAAACACTCGCAAAATTTTGTTTTGGTCACCCTATTTTGTGCAGCCATACAGTGGAAACCTGATTAAATGATATTCAGAATTTCTTGAACATGCTTTAATATTAAATAAATAAATGATATTGAGATTAGATGACCATGCTTTAATATTTTTCTCAATAGGATAGTGGGTTCATGATATTCATTAAAAGTCAAAATTACGATATTTGCTTAAATTTTTGATAAATGATACTAAAATTGACAAAAATCTGAATAACTTTGGAAAATGATATTAAAAATAATTTAAATATTAGAGATATGGTAATATGACAAAATGTCACAATAAAAAAATCCATTCTCTTCGAAAATATTATCATTAGAAAAGTAAAAAATATTATCGTTAAAAAACTAAAACTTATTTTTTAAAATAAGTAAGCAATAGGCGTTCAATACAACTTAAAACCAAAAAAATATTTTAATGAGTGAAATATGCGTTAAAAAATAAATAAATTAGTGAGCAACATGCATTAAAAAACCAAAATAAATAAATAAATTAGTAAGCAACATGCGTTTAAAATAAAATAAAAATTAATTACTGAACAACAACATACGTTAGCAGCATGCGTTACAAATTAAAAAAATAGTGAGTGAGCATCAGGCATAAAAAAGAAAAGAAAAAGTATTTGGAATCGCTGTCTTCTACAATACATGGGTCCTCTGTTATTGAGATAAACATTGAAATAATAAAGTAAACGGATTACTTGATGGCATGTAGTTACCGGCAGGGTTATAGCAGCGGGTGAAAAATATAAGTGAGAAGGTTAATGTAGGGTGGAAAATATGCGTTAATGTAGGGTAAAAAATAAATATTGAATGTACAATGTCCAACAAATTACGGTAATCTAGGAGGGTTTTTTTAATAAAGTGAGCAGGTTAATATGACTTGCTATATCAGGTAAAGCCAAAGTCAAAGTAAACACCTCTCACAATTTTCAATGCAATTGTTTGGGATGTATTGATACATCCCATGTATTGTAGAAGATTCTATTTATCGAAATCCAACACAAAATTTATCGAAAATTCAATTTAATTCATGTGTGTGTATATATATATATATATATATATATATATATATTATATATATATATAGATTATATATAAAACAATGTATGGAAAAACCTAGAGAATTTCCATGTAATCGATAGAGCCAATCCCCCAACCCCGACGAACCCCTGGCCGACGAGCACAGTAATCGCCACCGTAAACCCCCAAAATTTTCAATTTTTTATTTATTTTATATAATATAATTTAAGATATTTTCATAATTATTCATTTTAAAAGATTTCATATTTAGTTTAAGATTTTATTTTATATTAAAAGTAGTAAGTAATTGCTACATTATATATACACAATACGTAAAATTTCCAAGATTATTTATTAAATTATTTTAGAAGATAGTTTTGATTTTAGAACTTTTTAGGAATTTTATTGGATTATTTGAGCATATGTCTATATCTATAAATAGGAAAAAAAAAAGAATGCAAAATCTAGCAAGATGCTTTCCTTAGTATACCCGACCCCCGAACGCGACAAGGAAGAAGGATTTTGGTAGTTCAAAAATTGATCAATCCAAATAGATTTCTATCCAATCTCTTCCTACGCGAACCCTGTAGCACCCCTTACCAAAATTTGAAAATATTTATTTTAATTATTTTATTCGAATGGTGATTTTAGATTTTTGTAAATATTATTTAGTAAATTATTACGATGGATGACTTAAGTATTTGTGGAGTAATGGAGCAAAAACGATTAGGAATTGTGGCACGGGAGATGTAGCAGTGTGCATTGACTAGTGTACTAGCCATTCTAGGGGAAACCTAGCCATAGGGATGTCCGAACTAAAAAACCAGGCCAAGTTATGACTTGACCCTTTAAATCATTTAATTACATATTATTAAATATTGACTTTTAGACGACCCGGTTGTGCCAATTTAGTCTGGACTCAGCCCGAACTGGACCTGAACCCATGTGGTGGAGTAGTGTGCTCAAAGACGTTCATATAGAAATATTTTATGATATTTCTTTATTGCCTACTAGCAGCTACCTTCTATAAGTAAATAAATATTATTTCGTGTACACAATTTTATGTGAAAGACCTACTTTAGAAATTATGATTTTATTAGGTTCATTGAGAAGTTACACAGATATATATAGGTTTATATATCTTAATACATATACATATATTATATATAATATATCTATAATTATAGATATATATATATTATATAG